>JAMWYP010000327.1:457668-553027 GCA_025563575.1 Acacia pycnantha | reverse complement strand
TGAAGAATTACATTGAAGCACAAAAGAAATACTAATATTATTGATCCTTCAGAATCAAAGAGAGTACAAAGAGGCCTTTATATAGGCAAACTAATAAGCTAATTGTAATCCCTAAAGATATGGATTTACCACAATCCCTAATTATATGGATCTAACCGTAATCCTTAATATATTTCCTAATAATTTTGATACGGCGTTCCCGATACAGGTGTCCATACGTTGGAAAAGAATTTTTTAGAGTTTTGGTGCTTCATAGTTGTAGTCTATAACCTTATTATTGAAGATAGTCTTTCCATTCTATGGGCACTGAAAGTTTCTTATATAAGTTTGTGGTGCTGCAAGTGTAGATATCCCTTTAACATTCTGTTATTATGACTTAAAATTTTGATGCTGTAGGTAAGGCTTCAAGGGTCCTTAGTTGGAATGCTTTAATCCAGGAATAGCTACGGAAGTTTTTCTTAAGTTGGGCTTTGGCTCTGTTATATTAACATCTGACACATTATCTTCCATTGAATCTTTTACTCAGGAGCTAAAAATGTTAGAATTATTTTGTTAGTTGTATTTTATCTGAAAATATCATTATTGTCATAGTATTTAACAGGGCGGATTCTTCTCATTTCAGAGATTTTCCTATTCGGCTATAAAATGAGCTTGTAATAACCCCAAATCAGATTTGGGCTGGATTATATGGGCAAAACTTGCTTTGTCATTTGAATAAGTTTGCTTACAAGATGTCAAGTCATGGATTGTATTCTTAAAGCTCATGTTGGAATGGTCTGCTTTAAAATTAGTTTCATCCTCATGTGTGAATAATTGGTGGCATGTCAATAATAGATTTAAAATTCACTTTCCAAGCAAATTCAAATTCCTCGGTTTTTCATGATTGAAAGTTTCACTTAGGGCCCATTTGGTACGGGGAAAATTTGAGGAGGAAAAGGAATTTAGAGGAAGGGAAGATTTTGAAAAATGAGGGAAGATGGTTTGAGGGAAGATGAGTTGTTTGGTAGGAAGAAAATGAATGGGTAGTAGTTGGTGAAGAATCAAGAAATGTCTATTTTACGCTAAAAAATAATTAATTCAAAATAAAAAAGAAAAACATCTTTTTGCTAAAATATATTTTTTAAAAATATATATCAAGTTTGAACTTTTGTAAAAAAAATTCTTGCCAAGTTCTAACTTAAATTCAAACTTTCCTTCGAACTTAAATTTAATATTCCCGCCAAGTTCTTACGTCCCGTCAAGTTTAAATTTAAGGGGTAAATCTATCAGAAAGTGTGAACAGTGACATAGGAAAATGAGATCCCATCAATTTTGGTGAGATTTGATCTTCCCACACATATGAGGGAAGAATGGTGGGCCCGGGAAGATTGGTTCCTAGGAAGATTGGTCTAAAATGCGTACCAAACGAAGGAACTCTCTAATTTTCCTTTCTCTTCCCACTGATTCCATGTACCAAACAGGCCCTTAGATACTCATTCTTTCACTTAGTATGCATTGATTTTTTACACTACTTAATTAAATATTTAGATTTGAAGTTACTGCACATTATTTATACCACTATTTCTTATACATTTTACTTATTGATGTTATGATTTTTTATTCTTACTTTTTTACAGTATATGATAAATCTTGAGATCTATGGAATAATTTTATCATTCTATTTTATTGAAGGATATTTAGTCTGTGCCCACCCCATCAAAATGCTGATGAAGAAATTGCTTGCCATGAGATGCAACAAACTCCTTCATAGAGTGTGGATGATCAAGATACCGTATTAGCTAACCTATCCAATCATTGCTGTAGTGATGACAATACTTGTATCACTTTGGAAACAAAATATATTTAGCTAGGCAGTGGACAGTGGATGGGGGAGTAAAAGCTCGTTAATACAAATGCCACATTTTTTGTTCTTCTCCTCACTCATTTTGCGCCGTCTTCACGCTGTGGTCACTTCTCTCCGAGAATGCTTTGACGCTCAGGAACGCACTTTTGGGCTCCAACTGATTCATCATCTTGGAAGGGAAGGCAGAGAGGTGTCGTCGATCGGAATAGATCTTTAAACTGTAAAACCCAATTGGAACTGAATAGCAATGACTTTGTCTTGCTGGATCTCCCACGATTAGAGTAAGTGAAACACGAGAGAAGCCCCAAAAAGGAAGTCAAGCTTGGTCCTTCCATGGCTGAAACTTCTCTGATATGCGATTTCTCTAAGTTGAAGCAGAAGCAGGATGCTGCCGACAGGTTGGTTTGAAATCAACAACGCGACTGCTTTAACCACTCTCAACTGGAATCTCTATCTCTCACTCTTCGGTGTTAAGCTTGAGAATCTTAGATCTGAAGAGGGATGAAGCATATTTGCTCCATACTTGGGTAGAAGGAGGCGATTTGCTCATCTCCTCTTTCTCTTGGTTTTTTTTGTCTAAATCATGCTAGTTAAAAACTCGTTTTATCACTACGATTTTACGTTTTTTTCAATTTTGTTCCAAAAGTCTAAAAACATATCAAAGTTGTCATTTTCCGTTAAAAACTTAACAGTTAAAAACATCAATTTTTTAACGTCAACATTAGTTAAAAAACGGAACAGTGCAACATTGCTACGTTTTTAGACTTCCGAGGTGACATTGAATCTGAAAAAACTTATAGGGCAACATTGCTCCTAGACGTATACTTCCAGGGCGGATTTACTAGTTAACCCTTAAATATTCTTATATAACTTTTAATTAATACGAATTTACCTTTATGTCAGATTAAAGGATAAATTTTAGGCGAAATTCCTACACCCCTCTTACTGAGATGTTTGTTCAATTTCACAAAGCCATAATAAAATCTTTTTCCTAAATAAGTGAAATTATTTATTTTGTGCAAGTCATACCAAGCCCTTGCAGTTTCTCTACCCAAACATCAGTGCACAATTTTGTGCACATTCAGACACAACAAGGATGGGCAAGATTCAGACGCAATTTTGTGCATAGATTGGCGGTGGTAGAAGTAACTTTTATCCCATCTGACTTTTACAAATTTAAAATATGATAAAAGTCAAATTATAAATGTGATTTATGTTTGAATTAGCGATTGTAAAAGTCCATCTGCACTGTAAAAAGCATGTCTTAGTAGCTTTTTCTTTAAAGTAGCTTTTAGTCTAAAAGCTCATTTGTAAAAATGTCAACCCAAACATCTCATTTTACTCTCACCATGTTTTTTCCCTTTCTACTTGGCTTTTTTAGCTCCCCACCGCCGCCCGTTTGTATTTGGAATGATGGTGGAAGAAATTGTTTTTTTTTTTTCCAAATAGGCTTTTGTTTAGATGATTATTTAAAAAGTCAGTTAAGATGGAAGATGACTGAAAATAGCATGACTCTTATTGAATACTACATATATATATTAGTTGTATATATTGTGATAATTAAATATAAAAAATTAAATTTGAAAAAAAGGGTTAAATTATTATTAAAAAAAATTTAAAAACACTGAAGTGCTTAATTAAATATATTTAATGGATAAAATCGTATATAAATTAGAATCCATATGATGAATCATATTTATGTCATGTTTTCCCTAGATGTTTTGACTATTTTGAATGGTGAATCTAAGCCTAATTGTATTTTATCTGATAAAAGGTGTTAGAAATCATTCACATAGAGAAATAGAGGATAGATTCTGTAAATTGTCGCATTCACCTTATTATCCTGCACATGTGCATAAGAAAATAGCTACTTTATGGTTTACTGTGAAAGTGCATAACAAAGCGGATATAATGCTACAACATATCGTATCCTTACTTTTGTGCTAACAATTTGATGTGACCACCATGCTGTAGCATCGTAAGTGATGCAGAGTTATGCGCTACGTTATGCTGATCTTTCCTCAAGGGTTTTTCAGGAATTAAAGACAAGTCACCAAGACGGACGTTTAAACGACGGTTGATTTGACAAAGGCTGAAATAGAAGATGTGGAGAATCGAAGAGAATATTTGAAGAATCCCGCAGAATTAAAAGAGGATCAATCAATCGAATCTAAGAATTTGGACCTAACAGATATGGAAGGCCTAGCTCACTAAACGTACGGCACGAAAGGACCTGACTATAAGAGGAAAGTGCGGCTAAACCTAAAGAGAGTCGAAGTCATGAGAGTCAGTACAATTCCAATTTGACTGGACTCATACCGAATGAATGAGAGAATCATCAAGAAAGAGATCTGCAGAAAAGACCCGATTCTTCGTTGAAGTTAGATGGACTGTAGAAGACGTAGAGACGTCGCGTGACAGGACGATCCCTGCGCCGTTGATCACTTCTACGAGCTTCTTTGTTTTGTTTCTATTTTCTTATTTTGATCTTTCCATGGGCTATTCTGCTTTACTCTGTTTTGTGTTTCCTTCATCAATCATGAACTAAATTTTCATTGGCTGACTGAGGATGGATTTCTAAGTTGTAGATATGAACCCAATTTTCTAAGCTTTTAATTCAATATATTCAGTTTGTTTAACAGTGATCTAATATCTTGTCTGTTAGCGGTCGCTAAGGGGCTAGATCATTGGCCTCGGCTTACTGGAAGAGAGTTGAGGTTAGACCTCTGTTAGATAGTGTTTGTTGGGCGAGCTTGTGCAAGGCCCGACCTAAATTGTAGGCTACAAGAATGGGTCTACCTCACATAGCCAGAACACCTGGGTTAAACTGACATTCTAAACTATAAAATCGCCATAGGAATATGGGAGAAGTAGAGTGAGGAGTGTACTTATAGGATGTGGGCACTTCTGTATAGGTTAGTGTTGGGTTAGTTGAATAACGTTGTGAAAGGCATTTTGATGTAGCATTGCGGAAGTTGTGCAACAAAATGCTATAGCAATGCATCACATGCAAACTAGGAAAACGATGCGACTTAGGATGAAATCCGAACTCAACTTATCTTTAAACTGATATCTTTAATTTCTACAACTTCTAATTACTCATTAACTTTATTTGTCATTAGTAATAGCTAAAACAAACAAGCCAATTCTATTTTTTGAACACACAACTTTCACAAGGAACCGACATCATCTTTGGTATAAACAATCTCTATGGGATGATAACTCTACTTACTCTTTATTACTTGTTTGACTGGTTCACTTGCCACAAGGAAATCGACCAACAGGATACAAATGTATATTTAATAGTACGTTACATATTGAATCACCTATCCCTAACATTTTTCTCCAAAAGATGAAAAAAATGGCTTCTATCATAAGTCACCTTTTCACCATAAACTCATCAAAAAGAAAAGCTATGTCAAACACCTACTTTCCCCCACTGTTTTTTTTTCATGGTCACTGGGTTTTGGGACCCCATGCCAAACAGAGTAGTGATATGAGCTTTTTGTGCATGAAAATGGCGGAGGTGCAGTAGAAGATATATGGGTTTTGAGACTTCAGATTAGCAATATTTTTGAAATTTGCAAATGGGAGTGAAGAAGATGGTTGGCCATCCTCAGGAGGCAGATTTTCAGTTAGGTTGAAACTAATTGGTGTAAAAAATTTTAGAATTATTTTAAAAGAGTGTAGAAGGTAAGAATTAAAATTAAACTTCTTATTCATAGATTTTCCTTTTTTTTTTTTATCGAGCACTTATTTTGCACTGGCTGTTAATAGAACCGGTATAAAAAGTCAAAAGTATCGCATTTCATTTACAAAATTATATTGGTCATTCTTTTTTGGGTTAATGAGCAATTTAGCCAACGAAATATTGCCTCAGGAGCGCCCTGCTTAAATAACTTTTAAGTCGACTAAAAATATCAAAAAACTTTTCAAAATGTATAGTTAGCACAAAAATAGAGTAAAACTTTTTTGTGTTAAACACCTCTGGAGTAAAAGTTTTTTGTGTTGACTTTACATTTTTACGAGTTTTTTGGTATTTTTGATCTACTTAAAAGTTCTTTATGTTGAGCACCTGAGATAAAAGTTCGTTGGTTAAATTATTCCTTAACCCTTCTTCTTTTATGCCGTTTCCGCAACAATTGATCTAAAAACTACGAGGAAATATCGAAGTTCAAGCCATCAACCTCGTGCACCAAGGCTCGAGCCTTTGTCTGTTGAGTTACAATGTACCTGTATATGATTTAAACACAAAATTATATTTATATATATATATATATATATATATATATATATATATATATATATATATATATGTATATATATATATATGTATATGTATATGTATATATATATATATATATATGTATATGTATATATATATATATATATATATATATATATATAGGTATGTGTAATATATTATTAAGAAATTTCATATTTTATATAATAATTTTTACATATTTATGTGACCATTAATATCATGATTTTTATTTTTATAAAAATATTATTTCAATATAAAATTTGTTGCAAATACTAAATTTTTAATTTTTGTGGTAGAATTACTAATGTATTTTGTCATGGTAAAGTTCCGTGACTAAAAGATTAGCCAATGAAAAATTTCGGTAGAAATTTGGATTATTATTTTTAAGTGAAAAGCCCTATTGTAGAAATACTATTTTCGGTGATGGCTGGGGAGAAAAAAGCAATACTACATCAAATCCTTAATTAAGTGCTACCTAACTAATTTGGATAGATTCAAAAAAAAAAAAAAGTTAAGTTAGTTATTTGTAATAAATATGAATTAATTTTCCTAAAACATCATTTTTAATCATAAATATGACTAGCCTTGGATGGAAACCAACTTAGTATATATAATCAATATGGATACTTTAATCTCTCTCTCTCCCCCCTCTGTGAGAGCTTTCTTTTCTTTCCGCCAGTGAGAGCCGTTAGGTCCCTTGTGGATCTTTTAGGCCAATGTCTTCCCTAGACGAAGGCCATACCTTAACTTTATTATTCAATTTAGTTCTCTTCTCTATCTATTTTCTGGAGTTTTTTCAACAAGTATATGGTGTGTTTCTAGTCTGAAGGCTTTTTCTTGAGAAATGGAGGAAGGGCAAGGCAGTGGCGTGAAGATTCCTAAACAAGTCGTTCTCAATCTGGGTCAAAGGTTTGAGAATCAAGGGGGAACTTTGGTAGGGAAGATTTTAACAGGGAAGAATCTGAATGTCCCAACGGTCATCTGCATAACTAAGAAAGGGTGGTAGTTAGGAGAAGAGGTAGATATCCACAATCTCGATCAGACTCATCTTGTCTTCCTGCTTTGTTTCTACAACAAAGATGACTATGCTTGCATCCTTAAAGGTCGACCATGGTCAATACAGGGTCATCTCTTGAATATTCAAATCTGGGAAGATTACAAGGTGCTCAAAGACGTCTACTTTAGTTTAGCACCGTTTTGGTTCCAGTTTCATGGTCTACCTCTGGAGGCCTTTGGGGGTCAAATGCCAAAACGTTAGGACATGTAGTGGGGAGACAGTGATGTAAGAGCAACCGGTGGTTGAAGGTAAACTGCTAAGAATCTTCTTTCGGGTAAGGGCTCTGATTCTCCTAGATGCCTCTTTTACCACTGGGTTTTGGGTCTCGAGGAATGATAAAGAACCAGTTTGGGTTACAATCTGTTATGAGAGGTTGCGAAATTTCTGTTACAGGTGTGGGCGGATTGGCCATAAGAGTCATGTTTGCATAGAGGCAGGGGTACTAACGGTGAAGGAGATGATCTAGAATTTGGTAACTGGCTAAGTACACCAACGATTTGAACTTTTGAGGATATCTTGGAGGTTTATAATGAGAAATTGGAGGAAGCTGAACTTGTTGAGAAGGAAAATCACATATTCAAATTTCGCCAGACTTTCTTGCAGGTGAAAAAGAATTTTGAGCTTGGGAGTAAAACGTTGTCAGATGAGACGACCAAGGCTATCAGATGAGGGGTTGGCTACGGTCCTCTTCCCTTCCCATCCACTTCCCATCCTCTTCCTCATCTCAGCCGTTGGATTGAAATCTTAACCGTTCAGATCTAATATTATATAAAAGTATTATTTTTATATTTTTTTAATAATTTAATATTTTTTAATATAAAAATAATATTTTTATAAAAGATTAAATTTGAACCGTTCAGATTTCAATCCAACGGCTGAGAGTGAAAAGAGGATGGGAAGTGGATGGGAAGGGAAGAGGATGGGAGAGCTACAAATCCAATGGTCGGCGAGCTTGGGTCTTCGAAAGTCGTGTACCCTACTGCACCTATTATGTAGCCTTTAGCCCAAAAAGAGTATGGGTTGGCACTAATGGTAATTGCAAGGATGGTGAAAGATGAGACAAATGACTGTTAGTTCTCTATGTGTTTTAATGATAACTGATAATTGTAAACTAAATGAAGTTAATGATTAAGTTAAAAATATTTGAAACTTCTTCAATCTTAAACCAGAAACTTACTGTCAAAGCTCTGTCGCGTAACTCGAGTTTAGAGTTGCAAAACTCGAGTTAACTTAATACATAAAGCTTTCAAAGACATTTGAACTTAACTTGATTCGACTGTCTGAATGGGAAACTCGAGTTTGTGTTTAGCTGAGAGTTTTCAAAGAATTTAAATTTTAAAGTGACTCGAGCCAGTTATGGTTAACTCAAGTTAGTGCAAGGCCGAGAGTTTTTCAAAGTATTTTGAACTTAAAGTGACTCGAGCCTATTCTTTGAAAACTCCAGTAAGTTTTTGAGGACTTAAACTTATTTTCAAATTGAAGAAGTTCTTGACTCGAGTTTTTCACTTAATGACTCAAGTGAACACGATCTCAAAATGTTTTCAAAATGTTATCTCGAAGTTCATTTCGAAAGAAGAGCTTAACTCGAGTGAACTCTAATTGACACGAGTCATGCACTTGAGTGAAACATTTTAATCTCGAGCCTAAGTCATACAGAGACATCTTCGTTCAAACTTCAAACCTATTTTCAAAAAGGATGAACGACTAACTTGAGCCTAGAATATTAAACTCGAGTCATGCACTCACTAGTGGAAAAAAGGCTTTTAAGACCGGACCAAACAGGTACATTAGGACCGGACCAAATGACTCGCTTGTTCCGGGCGGTATTAAAAGTTGACCTTTAAGACCGGACTTTTCCACGGTCTTAAAGAGTTTCTTTAAGACCGGACATTTTAAACCTTCGGTCTTAAAAGTCGTACTAAATAAATCTGAAATATTTTTGGTTCGGTCCTAAAACTCAAACTTTAAGACCGGACATAAAACCGACCGCTCTTAAAAGATCCAAATATTAAGACCGGACAAATATAAATCCGGTCCTAAAGATAGCGACTCTAAGACCAGAGGACTAATTACCGGTCTTAAAAGACTAACTTTCAAGACCGGATTTTTTCAATGGACCGGTCTTAAAAGACCAACTTTTAAGAGCGGCTTAACACCTTTAAGAGCGGTGTTATGTATACATCCGGTCTTAATATTTGAACATTTAAGACCGTCTTTTTTATTTGCGGTCTAAATTTTCCCGTATTTTTTCCCTGTTCTGTTCTTCCTGATCAATATATATACATAAATCCACCATCCAAAACAGCACATAAAAGTCGATATACTTTAAGCTACAAGCTATGAACATGAATAAATTGAATTGGGAAAAAGAATACAAATATTATCCACCATGAGTTATGTGGCCTCTTAATTAAGTCTACAACAACTAAAGTAATTTATACAATAAGCTAAGATATAACTAATTACAAATCACAATGAGTTACAATACATGCAGCATATAATAATAGTTAAAACCTTAAAGTTTTCTAAGAATTCTGCATATGAATATTAATTACCTTATGAATTGACTCTTTTATAAAGTGATATCCTCCCATATCCCTTCTTGATGATCATTTCTTATGCCGGGTTCATTATCCGCTTCATCTTCTTCGTTCATGTCCTGGAGACCCCTTGAAAAGGAGTACTATCGGAAGACCATAATTTGAATGACTTTCCTCATCAATATCAATGACCCTCTTTCCTTGGAGAGCTACGAGACCACATTTTATTTTCTTGATCGGTGATATAGAACACTTGTTTCGCATGGTCTGCCATAATAAAAGGTTCATCTCCAAAACTTCTACTATTGACATCGACTAAAGTAAATCCTAGCCGATCGATATGAACACCATTATTGACATTAACCCACTTGCATTTGAAGATGGGAAATCTAATTTTGACATAGTCCACCTCCCAAATCTCTTCAATAACCCCATAATATGGCATGACCGCCAATTTAGGCCTCTTGTCTTTCGAACGGAGAAGTGCATAGATTCACCTCTAACATAACACCACCGTTCAGGTGTGCTCCTATCATCTAGGGACTTCGTGTAAAATGTATAACCATTGATCACATACGAATTCCAACTTATGACTTCAACCTCGGGACCACGTGCTAACCATTTCATTGTGTCGAAACACATTCGAGATCCCTCGACCTTTTGTTTGAACCATTTTGCAAAAGTTACATTATGCTCCCTCATCAACCTTTGTTCGGTCATTCGATGGTTTTCTTTCCTTACAGCCTCTTTATGTGCAGATATGCTGGCTTGAACTTCATCAACATTATTCAAGATGTATAAGTGGACTTGTGACAAATCATCAGGATCCACACTCTTTACCGAAGCCCCACGTCTACCCCCTTCAGCATCTTGACGTTTTGGAAGCCCAATATGTCTTACTTTGGCCAAATAATTTTGACAAAATTCCATGGCCTCTTCAGAAACATATTTCGAACAATTGATGCTTCGGCCGTGCGCGTTCTTCACATACCCTTTTAGGAATTTCATAGATCTTTCAATAGGGTACATCCACCGTAAATGGATAGGGCCGCACAACTTTATCTCCTCACTAGATGAACAATGAGATGAACCATGATGTCAAAAAATGAAGGAACAAAAAGCTTTTCAAGGTGGCACAAGATAAGATATCCTTCATTCTCCAATTCATCCAACTTTTCAATCTTGAAAATTTTACTACAAACCGCATTGAAGAAGAAACAAAGTCTAGTCAAAACGACCCGAAGATCATATTCGGCGATCCTCGAATAGCTACTGGGAGTAGCTGTTGCATCAAGACATGACAGTCATGAGACTTTTGGCCTACTAATTTCAAGTCCTTCATCGAGACAAGCCTCTTAAAATTTGAAGAATACCCGAGGAAACTTTTGTGCCATGTAAACACTCACAAAGCTTCGTTTCTCATCCTTAGACAAAGTATGAGAAGCCGGGGACAATAAGTTCTCGTCCCATATTGCCTTGGATGCAAGTCTTCGCGTATTCCCATTGCTTGCAAATCCAATCTTGCCTTCACACCATCCTTCGAACTACCTTGTATGTTGAGAAGCGTGCCCACAATACTATCACATACGTTCTTCTCCACATGCATGACATCAATACAATGTCTCACATCAAGATTGCGCCAATAGGGAAGATCAAAGAATACAGATCTCTTCTTCCATATATTTGTTTCTTTTCTACTCTTTCCAGGCTTACCGAAGATGACACTGATATTTTTAACCTTTTCATACACTTGCTCCCAGTCAATGCCACCGGAGCTTCTTCATACTCTTGGCCACCAAAAAAGGCCTTCTTTAATCGACGATATGGGTGGCCCCGTCTAAGAAATCTCCTATGTCCAAGATACACCGTCTTTCTTCCATGTTGAAGTTGATGGTAGCATGTGCCTTCTTCACAAACCGGACATGCTTTATGGCCTTTTACACTATACTCGACAAGTTCCCATATCTTTGGGAAGTCGTTTATAGTACAAAATATCATGGCTCTCATTTTAAAGACCTCCTTCTTGAAAGAGTCAAAAACATCGACACCTTCTTCCCACAATTCCTTCAAGTCTTCGATCAAGGGCTCCAGTAAACATCTATGTCATTTCCGGGTTGTTTTGGTCCCGAAATCAACATAGACAACATGATGTACTTTCGTTTCATGCATAACATAGGAGATAAGTTGTAAACAATCGGAGTACAGGCCATGAGCTATGTATGCTGCTAAGGCTTCCATAGGGATTCATGCCATCCGTGCTAAGGGCAAGCCTGAGATTCCTAGGTTCTTCGCCGAAGTTCGGAAATAATTGATCGATCTTCTTCCATTGAGAAGAATCGGCCGGATGTCGAAGCTGTCCATCCGAAATCCTCTCATCTGCATGCCACCTCAGATTTTTGCATCATTTTCATTCGCAAACAACCGATTGAACCTTGGTATGATTGGAAGATACCACAACACTTTTGCAGGCCCCTTATCTGACTTGTACCGTGGGGTTTCACATATCGGACAACTCTGCTTCTCTTCAAAATCTTTTCTATACAATACGCAATCATTCGGGCATGCATAAATCTTTTTGTACTCCATCCCCAATGGACAAAGTATCTTCTTAGCATCATAGTAGCGATGCGGAAACACGTTATCATTCGGAAGCATGTCCTTCAAAGCCTCAAGCAATTCTGAAAAAATCTTGTCGCTCCATCCATGACGTGCCTTCAAGCTTACCAATTTCAATACAGCGTTCAACAATTGGTATTTTTACACCCACGGTATAGCGGTGTCTCTGCATCACTGCACATATTACCATATACATGTGATCGCTCAAAAGCCTCTTCTCCTACATCACGGATAATGTCTTCTATGCGATCATCCATATCCGTGTCATTATCATCAAAGGCCACTTCCCCATGTTTTGTCCCACTTGATGACACTTGTTCACCATGCCATACCCATACCGTATAAGTCTTACAAAATCCGTGACAAATTAAATGTGTGCGTATAACTTCGGGACATAGTCGACACTCATTCAAACATTTTACACAAGGGCAATAATACTTCCCCATCATCATGGGCATTTTGTGTAGCAAATTCTATAAATTCCCTAACCCCATTCTGATATTCAACACTCGTTCGTAAAGCATCTATCCAACCGTGATCCATAGTAGAATTCCTATATATTATAGACGAAAATCATTGATCATACATAATCCGAAAAAATTGAAACTTGCATATAAAATAAGCCAACTCCAAAAGCAAATATTGTCTCAAAGAATCACTTTTACGGGGAACTTGCCCATTAAATGCATAACAAATTAAGAATCACTTTTGGTCATAAATGCATCACAAGAGGAACTTGCCCATTAAATGCATAACAAATTAAGAATCACTTTTGGTCATAAATGCATCACAGTGAATCTAAGAACCAAAGTAAATGCAAGAGGAGGAAATTAAATGCAGGGGATGAAGGTCTTGTGGACTAACCTGTAGCATATAAATTCAAATGCGTTAGCCGAGTCGTCTTACTTCTCCGCTCACGAACGTTGAAGTTGCGAGACAAGACAGCAAGAGTAACCTAAAAACACTTGTTGGTCATTTGGGTAGGTCTAAAGTGCAAATATAATCTTCAAAAAACAATATTCATTAACAACAGAGAATACCCATAACAACATTACACCGATTTCGTTAAACCCATGAAAAACCAAGAACGATAAGTGGAAAATAATAAAGTTTTAACCGAAACATCTCTTACGCCTTCGTCTATAGACGTTTAGCTAAGGAACCAGAGAGTGATTTTCGAGAGAGGTACGCGAAGCAACGACGAAGCTGAGAGGGAATTTCGAGTCGGAACACGAGTATTCACTTTCGGCAAGACAAGAGATCGAGAGAGGAAATTTAATTTTTCCGCGACAAAGATACCTTATTTAGCTTTTTGGATTTTATTAATACCGGTGATTAATTAAATGTCCGGTCCTAAAGATTAAACTAACATTTTAAGACCGGAGTTTTAAAAGTATCCGGTCCTAAATTTTTATTAGTCTTTTAAGTTTTAAGACCGGAGGTTTATAAAACATCCGGTCCTAAAATTCAAATACTCTTTAGATCCGTTACTTATAAAATGTCCTGGTCTTAATGGCCTTGGTGATAGCAATATTAAATAAATAAAATAAAGGATATTTTTAGGACAAAAATTAAGGAAAATTGGAGAATATCTTAATGAATTACTGGAGAACAGCCAAAAAATTCATAGTGTTCTTAATGTTTCTTACATTACTTCAGAAATATATACACAACAAAAAAAAAACAAAAGAAAAACAAGCTGAATAATATCATCCACAAGATCTGACTGAACAACCTCGGCGATTTCGGCGTAAAGAGCATTAATTTCCCGCCGGAGATCAGCAAGTTGTTGTCTTATTCTCTCCACCCGCAATATAAATGGATCATTACAGGAGAGCGGAGAGGGGTCAGAGGTAGGCGCGCTGGGGCCAACAGGTTGGAGAGGGGGATTACGAACATCTGCATGGCCAGCTTCAAGATGAGGGATGGACTCAGCAAGGACAGGATCGGCAGAAGGATCGAGGGGGGGTGCGGCATGAGCAATCTCTTCATCATCCGAAGAAATAACAATGGGTCCATTGACCCGAGAGTCTTCGGAAACAATACGACGCACTGGCACGAGCTTGAGGCGTGTATGCACCCCCTACGAGCGGTTGCTTGTATCTAACCATGGTTTGAGGATTTGGAGGAGGCGCACCATATAATGATCTAGCCATGGCACGAGCTTGAGGCGTGTATCCGGTCCTAAAACTAATTTTTAATTCAATTACTTTTAAGACCGTCCTTTTATCATATATCCGGTCCTAAAAATCATAAGACCGATATTTTACTTTGTATCCGGTTCTAAAACTCATTTATTATTATATATTTCAATTTATTTTTTCCAGTAAGAATTTTTGGTTAAAAATATTACTTTTAAGAACGGATCTTACACAGTATCCGGTATTAAAAGTTCATTCTTTTCAAAGAGTCCCTTCCCCATGTTGAAATGAATGATTCAGAGTCTCTTCGGCTTCCACATAAACTTCCCAACTAGGCGTCTCCTCGTATTCTGAGCAAATATGCGTCTCCTCGTTAATGTTTCCGGCGTTTCACATTCTTCAGGATGGGTTCTCTATTTAAACCCGTTGTTACTTTCTTCACATTCATCTCCATCTCCTCCTAGAACCTCCACCGTAATGGCTTCTCCACCACGACGAGGTCCTCCTGCTGGGCGAAATCCTGAGGCACCTCCATATCCTCCTCCGTTGCCTCCGAACCCGAACCTCTGGAAGATGCTGGAGCACCTGATAGCCCGCATCGATCATATAGACCGAAGCTTGGGCCAAGCTGTTTCAGTCTATCACGCCGTCAACAACAAGCCGAACGCGGTACTCGACGCCAATGACGTTGAGTACCATACCTCGATGACGACGTCTCCGACCCTTCCCTCCTCCGACAACGATGGGGAGGATTAGAAATTTTTTGTTTTTGTTACCGTCGCCTCACAAGGCAAGAAAAAAATATTATTAAATAAAATTTTTATTTCCCAATCGCCTTCCTTGTTTGTCTTTAACTTTATGTTCTTTTTTCTCCGACAACAAGAACAAACAAAACATTGTCCTCTTCGTGGTGAACAATCTTAAAAATTTGCAGAATAAAGTTAACAGTTCGACCATACAAAACAAAACAAAAAAATTTTATTTACCTTTTTCGAATAAAAACAAACAGAGTGACGACTCTTCTCAAGTTTGGACCATCGTTGTCTTCCCCTCTACTTTTCCAGATGTGATCAAAATTTTCAGTGTCCTTTTCGTTATCTTCTTTCTTTTTCCGACAAAAAGATAAGGGACACCGATGACGTTCTTCACATCCAGAAAAGTAGAAACGAGGACAACGAAGCACAAAACTTGAGAAGAACACCAGAAACATGGTTGCCTTGAACCCTAACCATATGTCTGAAAACCGAGTCACCAACTCTATTTAAATGAAGAATATTAGGACCGGACGTATAATAAATCCCGGTCCTAAAAATTAAGCCTTATTTTAAAATTTAAAGTTAGGAGCGGACAACTACCAAATATACGGTCCTAAAGGTTTCGACAATCTATTAAATAAAACGAAGACTTTTAGGAGCGGACAACTAACAAATATACGGTCCTAATATTTTAGCCATATATTTTCTAGACTTTTAGGACCGGATAATTGACATATATACGGTCCTAAAAGTCTCAACCCATATTTTTAGAATTAGACGAAGACATTTAGGACCGGATATATGTTAAATATACGGTCTTAAAATGGACGAAGACTTTTAGGACCGTTCTTTTAACAAATATACGGTCCTAAAAGTCTCTACCCATATTTTTTAGAATTAGACGAAGACTTTTAGGACCGGATATTTGTTAAATATACGGTCTTAAAATGGACGAAGACCTTTAGGACCGTAATTTTAACAAATATACGGTCCTAAAAGTCGCGAATACTTTTGAGCCTCTTATGGCTCATTTTCAACATCCGCCGTACCTCAAATTTCAAGCACTAAATAGCTTTATCCACCAATCCATTCATTCAGAAACCCAAAATGGACACACACAAATTGTTCGAAAAAATAAACAAATTTATTATTGAATTGCATTGCGTTATATTTACAAAAGAATGAATTAGCTAGTCGAAAAAATAAACAAATGTATGTATCGAAGGCTATTGTTGCTACAACATATATTATTTACAAATGAATTAATTTAGGACATTAATTATTGTCGACTTTGATTTTCTAAGACCAGTTTATACAGATATTTACAAAACACATCGCGTATGTGCTCCACTTCATCATCGAAAAATGGCTTTTTACGGGAAAACCTCTGTAACATCAAAGACAGAAATAGAAATAACATATTATTACGTGCATATTTCATATGTAACATTAAGCCATCAGTGACTGAATTCAGCCATAACATTTTACCTTTAAAGTGAGTTTAGTCTTTCCCTCCGTCACAATATCATATATGTGTTTCATGACGTACGGGCCACATAAGTTCGATTCTTCCGGTTGCCGACGGGTCTAAAAATAACAATAAATATATATAAGAGCATATATAGCTTATTGACCAACTTCAGAAGGCAATTATGCCATGTCCAAATATGTACTAACCTCAATTATGTGCCATTTAGGATTTGTGATCTGCTGAAAATTCACAGCAGTAAAGTATCAGTGATATATATATATATATATATATATATATATATATATATATATATATATATATATATATATATATATATATATGTAGCATAATTAAGTGAATTGCAGACAAGAATTGTGATATATATGTACCCGAGCCGATGGAAACAAGTACACCTTTCTTGGCACTTGACACAACCTCTTTGATATGTACTCTGTCTCAATTCCAGGAGGTTGTGTTGTACTTGCATACACCGGGCACAAGAATCCAAAATCCGAAATTCTGCCCTCTTGAACCGGTTTCTCGTGCATGCACCTACAAGAATGACATCGATCATGGAATTAGTATATATGTATGTGTGTCTAAACGGTGCATTTAAATTATGTAATCAAGGAAGAAGATACTTACTTGATAAATATTTGAACACATGGACTAGTAACCTGCTTTCCAGGAAGTAAACCGGTTCAGGATTTGGGATGCCTACTACTTCATCGACAGGCCACGATTTATCTTTAAACCATTTTTTGGCTACCAAATCTTTTATTTTTTCCTTGGCCGTCAAGTTAGCGGTAGGGGATGGAACTTGAGGAGGGTGGAGCTTGAGGAGGGGATGGAGATTGAGGAGGGGTGAAGCTTGATGAGGGGGTGGAGCTTGAGGAGGAGTAGAGACATCTACAAGCTTCACTGGCCAAGAGATGAAGGTTCCCTTGACATCACTCACAAGCTTCAGCAGATCAGTTGGGAGAGGGACAGGTGCATCAAAGATCACCTCTTCAACCGACACTCGACTTCATCATCAGCCATTTGTTCGTGGTGTACAGTTGATCCCAAGTTGTGGACAGTCCCTTTAGCAACCAATTGTCTATGACCATCACGATCCTCCACATACGAGATGACAAGGTTGCTCGACTGTCCAACAATGCAGCTCCCTCTAGTGCTCTGTTCTTTGCATAGGTGCACTGAAGGTGTCAAGGGATCCACACTGGTCTCTCGGCCGAGAGCTCGGGAGGGACTTCATTTTCTCCATCTCCTCCTTCATCTTGCTCATCTCGATTGAAACATCCTCAATGCAGCATCTTTCGCCGCTGATTCCTCACTTAATTTGGCAAGCGTCTGATCCATCTCCTCCCGGGTAACCATACTTTGTCTGTGGCGTTTGGATTTACCAAAGTATTGCTTTAGGCCTACCCGTCCTCCAATCGCCCTTACACGCCCCGAGTGATCTGGTTTTCCGGTCGCAACGGTCAGAACATCATTCCTCCCGTCCGACGCAAAAGATCCCTCTGCCTCTTTCTTTTTAAGATCTTCCTGTAAGATACAGATAACGAGAAGCTTAGTGATGAAACATGTTTAGTAAGTAAAAAATAACAATATCGATACTTACAATTGTTCAAGCAACTACACGAGTTTTTCACTCGTGTAGGCGCCGCTGGCTTTTGCCGAATATACAACCACAGCTCCTCGCGACGTATTGGAGATGGTGGGTGGTCAACTACCGTAGAAGGATTGGATTCAGCTTCATCTTCCAATCTCTTCCGTTTGGCTGCCATCAAATCTTTTTCGGCCTTTTCATATCCGCCGCGAGAAGCCCTGTGTGGGCAATCATTCTTTCTCCCAATCTCCTAATATTTTTCCCTTATTTTCTGTGAATCAGGATTGAAAACAACTATATATCAATTATGAATTCCAGCCATGTCACTAACGAAATTAGAGAACTTCTGCTTGATATGAACGTCAAACATTAGTCAAATTCACTTCATCAAGTTTCAACATTTTACTTAAGGAAGATGTAGCATTGTAGAAGAAATTGGGAAAACCAAAGGAAAGGGAGTTGTAGAAATGCTGCCAACTCAGTCAATTCATTCATTCATCATAAATGGTTCCTACACATATTAGAATAACTAACTAACTACTTGCACCGAAACCATTACATAGTTAACATACTTACCAACTAACAGCAACGTCTAACCATGGCCATTACACGCTTTACATATCAGACTTGCATGGAACTAGGAAATGCTCCTCTCATGAAGGACAAAGGCAGCAAATGTATACTTCTATTCACACACCAAACCATTTAACTAACAGGATTAGATGTACACAATAACAATTCACATATCCGCACAGGTTAATAAGCAAACAAAAGTGCAAACAAAACTAAATATAAACTCACCGTGAGCTTCGGAGTGGTCCGCTTCGAACAAATTGTTGCCAAGTTTGTTCATCAAGAAATTTGTACTTGTCCTGGGGTTGATGGTCGCTTCTCCTCGGCAAAAATATAAGTGTTAGCCGTAAAGGTCTTAAACTTCCGAACCGCTCAGCACAATAAGACAATGTTGAGGCTTTCAACTTCTCAGACTCAGGGACGGTGAATGTAAGCCGGATAGTGTCCCACATAGGATCCTTTATTGTTTTTTGGTCCACATTTTTCCACTCATCAGTCAAAATGCTAACCTTACTGCGTACTAGAGCGCCGACAAAACTAGTATATGTGCTTTTATTAGGACCGAAAGGTTGCAAATTTTCATCAAAAAGAATCTCGAGCTTCGTCCCAGTGGAATCGTTTTCACCGTTCATTTTCAAGACAGTAAGAGAGGAATGCCTGAGAAAATGAGGGAGTAACAGAGGCTAACGGTACGCGGGGCGAGGAAGAGAGGTAATAGAACAGGAAGGGTTTCGCAACGTGAACAGGCGTCTTCAGTGAGAGTGACAAAAGCTTCCGCGCGAAGTTAACGTTTGGCGCTTCATTTTTAAGACCGGACAAATACACATATACGGTCTTAAAAGATAACCTTTAAGACCGATCTCTCTATATGTCCTGGTCTTAAAATTAATTAATTTTTATTCAAACTTTAGTACCGGCCAAATTTTATGTCCTGTCTTAAAAGTCTAACTTTTAAGACCGGTCATTCTGTAACTATGGTCTTAACATTTATTAATTTTTATTTAAACTTTAGTACCGGCCTGATTTTAAGTCCGGTCTTAAAGGTCTAACTTTTAAGACCGTCTATTATATATGTTCGGTCTTAAAACTTTAATACATTTATATTTTAATTTTTCCGTATTAATTTTGGAGTGTAGAAAATATAAGTCTGGCTGTATGAGATTTCTCCAAAAGTAATTGATATTTCAATTTTTTTAATAACATTTTTTAAGACCAGGTTGTTATTTTAGCAGTGCGGATAAGATCTATGAAAAAATGATCCGGTGTAAGAAGATCTTTATATTTACAAATGCACACCTAGGTCATATTGTTAGGAGCGGTCCTTATATAGTCCGGTCTTAATGTGGCAGTCTTAAAGCACTTTAGCGTATAAGAAGTTCTTTTTATTTACAAAACTGCCACCGGTCACACCTTTAAGTGCGGGGCGTCGATGATCCGCTCTAAATGAGGCGGTCTTAAATCCCTTTTTTGCACTAGTGACTCCAGTTTTCTTGAATTAACTCGAGTGTATCGCATCTCTGTTTTGAAATCATCGTGTTCGGATTTGTGAAATCTTCATGAATGATCTGTATACTTCATATCATCTCTCATTATTGTTCTTAACTATATTTAATCAATTAGTTAGTGAGTTTTAGATGATCAAACGGAGGATAAATTGAAGATTAGCCAAAAAGCAAGTGATTAGGTTAGAAGCATTAAATGCTGGTTTAGAAAATGAAATACAGATTTGGCAAATCATTCTCTACACATTCCTAAGGCATTAATGTTTTCTTTCCTCATTTGGAAGCCAGATCATCCAACGGTAACAACTCAAAGAATGTCAACAAAGAATGTCAGCAATTAAGGAATGAATCAAGACAAAGTTAATAAATGGTCTTCAATGCTCAAACAATTATATTCCAATAGTGCATTGAATCTCTAACGGTCATTAAATGCTTCCATCATATATAAGCTGAAGCATTCAATTTGTTCACCTACCACAACATCCAGAAACACAAAAATGATTATTACTCAACTACTATTTCTTTCATCTGTATAATATCTTCGGATATTCTAAACTTCAGTGATTATTCATCTGCTCTTTTAGAGAGTTAGTTATTGATTATAAATCTTTGTTAGAATTTCAAAGTTGTGCGACTTTGAGATTTGGTTATCATATTACAACTTGTAAAGGGGAGTGTATCCTAGTGAGAGCATAACTTTTGAGTACAGAGTGTGTAATCGATTGAAGAGATAATGAAAATCCCAGAGTGTCTAGGGACTGGACGTAGGTCAAGAGTTTAGACCGAACCAGTATAAATCTTCTATGTCAAGGTCTTTCTCTATCTTTCTGTTATACTCTATTTAGTGCGCCATTTCCAGAAGCTTTCAAAAAGATTTTAAAATCCCCAATTCACCCCCCTCTTGGTGATATTTTGTTCTTCAATGATGATGTTAGCGATAAGACTAATGGTGATGCCTTGCCTGATGTCGTGGGTAGAATGATGAGCCTTATTTATGCCATGTTTTTCCTACATTCTATGACTGAATTGTATGGTGAACATAAGCTTAATTGCATTAAATTTGAGCAAAAAGACATTAATTCAGTATATAGGGAACTTAAGGATGAAGTTTACAAACCTGAAGAAATTACATACGCATCCTAAACATGTGCTAAGAAAAGATCGAGTTTTAAGATTTTGTATGAAAGGTGCATAGCATGGCCAATATAATGCTATAGCATTGGGGCAGCCTCCTCGAAACGCAATACAATGCTTCCCTGATGTTGTAGCAGAGTAAGTGAAGCAATGCTATGCGGCATTTGTTCTGATCTTTTGTCAAGGTTATTTCAGGAAACATAGTGCAGATTGTAACATGTAGATTGATGACATATTAGAATAGAAGATGCGGAGTATCGAAACTAAAGCTTTGAAGAATCTCATAGTATCAGCAGAATCAATCTACCAGGATTAAATAGGGAAGACACGATTGGACCTCAACATAATAGGAAAGGCTCGGTTCTTTGAACGTACACAACAAGTAAACCAGACTATGTAAGGAAACAAGAGCCAACCCTAAAAGTGTTGGAGTCATCAAGAGTCAAAATCCATCACTTACGACCAAACTCGAAAAGAAGAGTGGGAGAAGCTACAAGGCACGACTAGTTTAGGGGAACCCATCAACGTTCCTTGTAGTGAGACGGAGATAAGGAGACGTGGAACTGTGACGTGACAGGGCTTCTTCCACGCCGTCGAACCTCTATCAAGGTTTTTGTTTTTCTTCTTGATTTATTTTAATCTTTTGATCATGGGCTATTCTGCTGTACTCTATTTAGTGATTCCCTCATCAGTCATGAACTAAACTTTCTGTGGCTGAGCGAGGATGATTTCCTAAGTGTAGAATGAACCCAGTTGCTAGTCTTTAATTCGATACATTCAGTTTGCTTATAAGTAATTTAATTACTTTTTGATTAGCGAGAGCTAAGGGCTAGATCAGTCGTCTCGGTTTACTGAGAAGGAGCCGGGGCTAGACATCTGAGAAACAGTGATTGCTAGGCAGGCTTGTGCAAGGCTTGACCTATTATTATAGGCTTTAGGAATGAGTTTATCGCTCATAACCATAACACCTTGAATTATAATGAACAACTTAACTAGAGAATCGCCATAGATATATGAGAGAAGTAAGTTAGGATTGTACGTATGGAACGTGAGAGCTTCGGTAGATTAGAGTGGTGGGTTAACTGAATAGCTTTGCAAGTAGTGTTTATGCTGTAGCATTTGCGAGAGCTGTGCAGTATAGAGGCTATAGCATTGCGTGTAGGCAACTGGGGGATTGAAATGCTTAGGAAGGATTCTAAGCTCAGCCCATCTTTTTACTGATATCTTCTTCAACTACGATCATTTGTCTGTTTTCTTACTTAATAGTACGACCATAAAAACTCCCAAACCAATAAGACTTATTTATCTTTTTAAGCACAACCAATTTTGTGATATAGGCGTCACCATCTGGTATCCCAGTCTCTATGGGATGATACTCTACTTACTCTTTATTACTTGTTCGACTAGTTCACTTGCCATTGAGGAAATCTACCAAAAAGTTTTTGGCACCGTTGCCGGGGACTATAGATACCTTTAGTGATGACGCACTTATCACTAAACAGTTGTGATTTATCTAATAAAGCTCACTCCTTCCTTCTTCTTGATTTTTAGGTACATTCTGTAGTGTATACGTAACTCGCCTTCGGTCAACCTAGAGCCTTACGGTCGTGAAATCGAACGCACTTACAAGCAAAGGCGCAGGAGGCAGAAGCGGAGAAGTCAACTCTTTGACTCCGCAGACATGGCAGATATACCGAACAATCATGATCAGGTGCAAGGGGAGCAAGCACTAAACAGGGACCGTCAGGTCCCTCCACTGCCACCTCCAAACCCAGAGCTTAATAAAGCCATCATGGAATTTGGGATTCCAGACTTGAACAAACTAAACTCAGCTATCACGCCACTAGCCTTTAACGCAGGACACTTTGAGATTAAGGGTGTCATGATCCAAATGCTGAATGCAGTCGGGCAATTTGGAGGATTCCCGTATGAAGATCCTCATCTGCACTTCAAGTCTTTCATGGAGGTGTGCGACTCATTCATCATTCCAGGAGTCACGCTCAATGCCTTCTGAATTAAATTGTTCCCATTTTCCCTGAGGGACAAGGCTCGAACGTGGCTTAACAACCGACCAGCCAAATCAATCACCTCCTGGACTGATCTAGGAAGAAAATTCCTCCTCAAATTCTTCCCACCAACAAGGAATGCACAACTGAGAAAGGATATTACTAGCTTCCGGTAGAAGCCTGGAGAACTAACACATGAAGCATGAGACTGATTTAAGAATCTGCTCAGTAGATGCCCATAACACGGACTGTTACAATGGGCTCAAATGGAGACCTTTTATAGTGGACTGAATGACCAAACGCGGTTATTTGTAGATGCGTGTACGAATGGATCCATTCTCATGAAACCGTATGACAAGGCATGTCATCTGCTGGAAAAGATAGCAACACACATCCATCAATGGGACAAGAGCAGTGTAACCTCATCTGAGGGGACCTCCGAAATATGCGTATCAGATGACATTACTACCCTTACATCTCAGATAACATCCTTGACCAACGCCATTGAAAGATTAATTGTTCTTTTCAAGCATGCCATGACACAGCCTACATATCTGACCTACAATTCTTGTAACGAAGACCACCTATATTCTCAGCAGCCCAGGAACATCAATATGATCAACCATGATAACAGCTCCCACTAGGGTTGGGACGACAGAAACACTGAGTTAGCCAAACCATCAAATCCAACAGACACTACAAAAAAATCGATTTTTGCTACGGAAAAAATCCGTAGCAAATCGGTTTTGCTACGGAAAAATGCCAAAATTCCGTAGCAAAATCAACTTGCTACCGAATTTGCTACGGAATTTTTCCGTAGCAAAAAACCCAGTAGCAATTTGCTACGGATTTGGAAAATCCGTAGCAAATTGCTACGGATTTTCCAAATCCGTAGCAAATTGCTACGGATTTATATTCCGTAGCAATATTTGCTACGGAATTCCGAAATCCGTAGCAAATTGCTACGGAATTAGAATAATTCCGTAGCAAAAGTAAAAAAATTATTATTTTTATTATTATTTATTATTTTTTTTTCATTCTTTTTAAATTTTAATCTTTTTAATTGTTTTATTTTTTTAAATTTTAATTGTTTTATTTTTTTAAATATTTTTTTTCTTGAAAATTGATTGCAAAAGTATCATGGATATAATAAAAAGAGTTTACATAGAGAAAACACAATATATATAATAATGTTGTAAAGAGCAAATACTAAAAAGTAGTCTAAGCAATGACATTGTCATCATCATCATCATCACCCGCATGGTCATCATCACCGAGAGCCGACCAGAACCCTTTTGTGTCATTAGAGACAGGAGTTGAAGCTGCATCTGTCTCATCATCTCCACTTGCTGATCCATCTGATGTCGCATCCTCTCCCGTTCCTGTTGGATCGCAAGCTCCATCCTCTCCCGTTCCTGATTCATCGCCTGCTCCATCCTCTCCCGTTCCTGAAGCATCTCCTGCCTCATGATGTCACATTCTTTGACTCATCTGTGTTGCTTGCTGCTCCACCAATGCTTTCATCTTCTTGACTCATCTGCAAATACATTATGAAGTACATTTATTATTTGTACTTCATTTGAATAGACAAGAGAATGGAAATTATCAATATGAAATGTATACGTGTACCTGGAGAAACACCTTCACTTCTTTGGATGAGGAGCGCTTTGATTGCTTGATCGGCCAGCGAGGCACCGTATCCAAAGACTCTCCCTTTCTTGTTAAATCCGCTGCGGCCTCAAAGAACAGATCTCATTGTCGGATTGAGAGGATGCGGGTCGACCCAGTGCGACCCTCTCTCCTGCGACGGCTTACGAAAGGTTTCCTACAAGCACAAAAATACATAGCTTATTAGACATGTAAAATAAAATAAATATGGTGGTGCATAAAACAAGTAATAAAGGCAATAAATGTCTAACCGCTACTTGCAGCGCCTTTTGGTTAATCCATTGTCTCTCACTCCCTTCAGACTGCCGGGAATGGGTCCGCTCAAAGGTAGCCCACTCAATTGATCCTTCAAGAACTTCCCCACTCTGCAAAACGCGGATGATAACATTAATTAATTACTTCAAAGTATAAAATATCAAATACCTAAATAGAAAATAGAGTGTACTTACAATTTTCCGTCGATGCTCACTAATAGGAATGCGCCTTGAAAGATATGACGGTCCTTCCATTTTGGCTCTGTTTTGCTTATTTTTGTGCTCATGTTTTGAAAGCTGTTCATTTGTGGCCCAATTCGCAATAATTCGTCTACGGTGTCACAGGAAATCCAGTCTTTCTTGCCTCTTTTATTTCTCAAGCCGTAAAGCTTTTGACACAAATACTGGCCTCCCTTATGATTATAATTTGCTTTCGATTCGCACGATGTTCGAGCAATGCCATATCTTTGCGCCGAAAATCAATAACGAACAATTAGTGCTCCAAATTTTTAAAGTACTTAATTAAATAACCATAAAACAAAAAACTTACCAAGAACTCATCGAACCAAGCATCTCGAATAGTGATAGGAATGTCTGACCACTTGGCCCAAGGATGGTTGTAATTGCGGAATAATTGGGCCGAGATGAAGTCCCTTACCTCATTATGAGGCTCAAATCTGATGAGAGATGACATCATGCAAATATTACCATACAAACCATTTACATAGAGAAAATTGCTTGGATTCTGGATTAGGATCTTCTCCCATGTATGATGGTTGGGTATGTGTACCGGTCTCCTCTCCCATGTATGACGACTCAGCATGAGTAACGGGATCAAAATATTGGCCGATCGACGGTCCCGCGGCATCCATAACCAACTGCTCATATTGATTAAGGTTTTCTCAATGACTACTGTCCCCGTAATAACTACTCGGTGTCTGTCGGACTTCGCCATGACATTCCCAACATTCATAATCTTTCATGAATCCCTTTTGACACAAATGAATTTTGACATTGTCCGTACCCCTAAATCTTAAACACCTACATTTGGCACACGGACACCGATCTCACTACTTGAATTATTTGAATTCGCCAAAGCAAATTGGATGAAGTTTTCCAAACCCGCCAAGAATACTTGTGTTAGTTCTCTTCTATTAGTTAGACGATTGTACATCCAACTTCTATCGTGGTTGCCTTCCATACTTCCTAAGTAATTTAGTTACTAAGTTAATTAAAATCTCAACATGCCACAAATATGTAAATTTATATATTAGTGGCTAATTTATAAGAACAAATCAAGATTATATAATATGCAAAAGAATTTTATCTTTTGTATTTATAATTACCTATTTATCTAAATAGTATTTATAATTTAGTTTTTGAAATTATCAACTTTTATTAATTGCATAATTTGTTAAAGATATATTGAATAATTAATGTAAATGAGATATTTTTTTCATATTAATAGTCATTTTTATAAAACAATAACTCAACTAGCTAATTTTCATAAAACATGTAAATTTCATTATTCCCTACAACTAGCTATCATATTCATACATTTATATATCTAGTTACCAATAAATATAAAATCACTAAAATTATTGTAAGCCTCTAACAAAGTATCAACATGAAGCACATTTTAATCTACATGCACAAATCAATATCCATAACAACTATATTTTAATCTACATACACAAATCAAATCAATATCCATAATAACTACATTTTAATCTACATACACAAATCAATCTTTATAACCACAACATTTTAATCTACATACACAAATCAATGTTCATAACAACAACATTTTAATCTATATGCACAAATCAATATTTATAACAACTACATTTTATTCTATATACAATAATCTATATTAAACATTTTTAAACATACCTATACCGTGAACAAAGGCAAGGCAAGAAGAAAAAACGTTGGAAGGAACCACCACCGGTTCAATCTCAACCCAAACCTTGGAAATTCATAAGAAATCATCCCTTGGATCAAGTGATAGGGGATGTAAATCAAGGTGTAAGAACTAGAAAAAGTACATTGAATGAAGTTACTTTTTCTGCATTCATATCTGAGATTGGACCCTCTAAGATTGACGAAGCCCTCTCAGACAATGACTGGGTGATAGCAATGCAAGAGGAATTACATCAATTTGATAGAAATCAAGTTTGGGACATGGTACCTAGACCTAAAGACCACCCAGTCATTGGCACCAAATGGGTATTTAAGAACAAACGTGATGAATCCGCAATCATAGTCCGAAACAAGGCTAGATTGGTTGCCAAAGGCTATAATCAGGAAGAAGGTATTGATTATGAGGAAACCTATGCTCCAGTAGCTAGATTGGAAGCCATACGAGTACTCTTAGCCTTTGCGTGTATCAAAGGATTAAAACTCTATCAAATGGATGTTAAAAGTTCTTTTCTAAATGGTTTCATTCAGGAAGAGGTCTACATTGAACAACCTCCTGGTTTTGAAAATGACCATCATCCAGATCACGTTTTTCACCTCAAAAAATCCCCTATATGGTCTTAAACAAGCTCCTAGAGCTTGGTATGAAAGATTAAGCAAATTTCTGTTAGATCAATGATTTATTAGAGGAAAAGCAGACACAACATTATTTATTAAAACCAACAAAGTTAATGAAATTTTGATTGTACAAATATATGTTGATGACATTATATTCGGTGCCTCTAACGATCTCTTGTGTGAGGAATTTTCTAAGGTAATGCAAAGTGAATTTGAAATGTCTATGATGGGAGAACTCAATTACTTTCTCGGTTTACAAATCAAACAATGAAAGGATGACATATTCATCTCACAAGCAAAATATCTTCGTGAGCTACTCAAAAAATTTGGAATGGAACACTGTAATGGTGCAGATACACCAATGAGCTCAACAGCCACTCTAGATGCCGATGAAGAAAAGGGGAAAGATTTTAACATTACCAAGTATCGGGGAATGATCGGATCCTTGCTATACCTAACAGCGAGTCGGCCAGACATTCAATTTAGTGTGGGAATGTGCGCCCGATTTCAATCAGCCCCTAAAGAATCTCACGCTGAACATGTCAAAAGAATTTTTCGGTACCTATCGAATACAAAGGAATTGGGGCTCTTGTTTCCAAAAAGTCAACAAGAGCATTTAGTCGCGTATTCTGATTCAGATCATGCTGGGTACAAGACTGATAGAAAGAGTACCAGTGGTCAATGTGAGTTTCTCGGTGGATCGTTGGTTTCCTGTTGAGCAAGAAACAAACAATTGTAGCAGTATCCTCCACCGAAGCCGAATATGTGGCTGCCTCAAGTTGCTGTGCTCAAGTCTTGTGGCTTAAACAACAGCTTCAAGACTTGGGAATTCATTTGAAAGAGATCCCAATCCTATGCGATAACACAAGTACAATTAGCTTGGCCAAAAATCCAGTTCAACACACAAGAACCAAGCATATTGATGTACGCGATCATTTTATTCGTGACCATGTCCAAAGAAAAGATGTCAAAGTAATGTTCATACCTACACATCTTCAATTGGCCGATATATTCACCAAACCATTAGCCAAAGAACAATTCACGTTCATACGGAGAGAATTGGGTATGGCTAATCCCAATGAATTGTAAGTATTCTCTTCTTAAATAACTTGCTTCAAACAAGATAAATACTAACTTTAGCATCGGAGTCTCTAGAAGTTGTTTTTGCAGGATGCTCTTTCTGAACAAAGGAAAACAGAGACGAACAGAGACGTCCTTGCTCGAGCAAGACCACCAGCTATGCTCGAGCAACAGTGTAATTTCCTGATTCAGAATGAAGAAATGATAAATCCTGCTCGAGCACGCCATAAGCTCTACTCGAGCAACAACGGGAAATTTACATGACGAGAAGAGGATGCTTGAGCAACCAGATAATCCTGCTCGAGCAACAACGAGCATCTCGCCAACGAAGGAGCACCTGCTCGAGCAACACAGATGACCCTACTCGAGCAAAGACGGGTTAGCGAGAAAAATATGGCAAGCTGCTCGAGCAACCTGGTTCTCCTACCTGAGCCTACAAATCTGTCGAATCAAATCCAAGCATGAAAGACTCATTTCAGACTCTTAAAACCGTGATATATCAACTATGAAATCAAGTATTCACAGTATATACTTGATTAGAGGTCAACTTGGCTCATAAATTTCAGAATTAAAAAATGGATGTGTTCATCCCTGCTCGAGCAAGACTTGAAGTCTGCCCGAGCAAGACCTATGCTCGAGCATAAATATATGCTGCTCGAGCAACATCGCAAAAAGACGTTTTTAAAAGGAGAAGACGGTTCATTTTCCTTCACCGTCAAAAACCTTATTTTTTCCCCTTCCCAAATTCTCTCAAATCCCTTCACTCCGTTACCTTTTTTCTCAATCCGTTACCGAAATCAACCGTTCGGACTGTTCATTCGCGCCTAATTTCTCATTTCGACCGATTGAATTGCTCATTCTTCCCTTCCATCCCACAACCCTATTCATCGGCACATTTCACCAAATTCCTTCCCAAAATCCAGTTTTCTATCGAATTCAATCTTCAGAATGGCTGGCTTAAGTGAGAAAACTCCTTCCAAGTCTATCCCAAGCAAAAAATCCCGTTATTATCGGCCGAAGGTTCAATCATCGGAGACAACGAAACAATCCAAGGCGTCAGTCGCGCGTTCACAGATGAAGGGCTCTCAGGGAACTCCCAAATCCTCCCCTCGTCCTCCGACTGAGCCTCAATCTACTAGGAAAAGGAAACTCGCAAGCTCTTCCTCTCCAGCTCACTCAACACTCCGAATGAACAATCGAAGCCATTCGATCTAAGGAGAATGAAGACGGCCCTCAGATTTCCAAATCCGCCATGAGTCAGAAATCACAAGCTTCGGGAAGCAAACGGGTCTCCTTTTCGTTCAAATCTCAGGAATCAGAAGGCAAGCGTGAACACGTCTCCACAAGCAAACCCCAGGATGGTCATTTGCCAGAACCAGCCTCTGGTATGATTCAAGGTAACATTGCTGTCGATGACCATCAGTTATATGCTAGATATTATGAGCTGAGACCATTTTGTCCTATCGTCTACGTTGATCTCGAGTATTTCAAGAAGGAGTACAACTTCGACATGACGGATTGGTTACAACAATTTATGCCTCTCTTGGGAATCAGCAAGCCATTCTCACCTGAGGTAGTCCGGGTATTTTACCACAATATGCACATGTTGGAGAAGGCTCAAGAAGATGATGAGGATACTCTGGTTACCACAGTTAGGGGAAAGATGATCAAGATTACAGCCTACGATCTCAACGTCTTGCTTGGGATTGTCGACCCTCCTGAGGATCCTCCGAAGCTGTCTCCAGACCAGTGCCACCAGACTCTGTTTCCCCACATCTCGGTAGATGGGAATAAAAAGACCAATCTGACCCCTGCGTCTATGAGCGATGAGCACAGGGTACTCTGGTACATCTACAGTCGGAGTCTCATCCAGAAGGGTCAAAGCTTCACCCACTTTGTTCTAAAGGACTTCGAGAGGTTTGCCTCCCTCATTGCCAAGGAACCGAGAAATCTTGGCAAGTGGATTTTGGACGAAATGATTTCCTTCATCTTCGAGGCTAAGGTGAGGCTTAGAGCTACCATTCCGTATCCTACTCTGGTATCCCGGATCTTAGAAGTCAACAACTTCTGGTACTTATCGGAGGACAAGGATGAATATCCTCCCCGCTTTGGACCAGAGCATCTGATCCGTCTTCGGGTGTCTTTCACCGAAGCATCATCCAAGAAGAAGCGCAAGGGAAAAGAACCAATGCCATCCTCCCAGCCTTCAGTCCCTAAAGCTGTGACATCTGTTCCCTCCACTGCTCCTCCAGAGGAGGCAGAGTCCTCTAAGGCTGGTCCTTCCACATCTGCTCCTTCCTTCTCCCAGGCAGCTACTCAGGCTGCTATTCAGGCTGCTGTTGACTTCTCCGTTCGAGCAGCCGTTGCTCCTGTTTTACAGTCACTGGACGCCTTCAGGAAGTTAACCTCTAAGATGATCACTGCCATGTTTGATGAAATGAAAAACCTCAAGCAACATATCGTGCTTACTTTTGACATGGACTTAGCTGACCTGAAGACCGACTTGGAGTCCAGCTATGCAGTCCTTTATGAGGAACAACAGGAACTGAAGCGACAAGTCCAGGAGACAGCTGATCGCCAACAGATGTAGATTTCTGGATTGGATGCCACATTGGACGCCTTTGTCCAACATTTCATACCCTCTGGCTCCCACATCATTCTAAGGCATCCTATCGATCCCTCTACTGTCCCTCTTCCATCTACCTCATCTTCTGACTTTCCCTCTCCTTCTGCTCAGGCCCCTCCTTCTGATCAGGCCTCTCTTTTTCCTAATGACAAAGGGGGAGAATAGATAGGGTCTAGAATTTGCATTTGTATTTGTGTTTTATGTTGCTTTGTGTGGTTCTTAGTAGTTCTTAATTTGAGCTTGTATTTTGTCAATTATGAACTCTGTACACAATTGCCATGATTAATGAAAAATGTTGTCTTGGGTTCTCTGTATATAAACCATTTCATTTACATCATTTCCCATATTTCTCTCAATTCAATCAACTTACAAAACTCTTCTCAAAGCACAAATTCTTAAGAATTGTCATCATCAAAAAGGGGGAGAATGTTAGTTCTCGGTATTTTGATGATTACAATTTGTGAGATATTAAATTGAGTGAAAATCATGCGGATCAGAGTTTGCTCGAGCAGCAAACATGTCATGCCCGAGCATCATCGGGATTCAGAGTAAAGAAGTTAAGCTAAGTGAATATTGCCCGAGCAGCATCAATACCCTTGCCCGAGCAACACTCTCCTATATCGCAAAATGGGCAATCATGCTCGAGCAGGAGCAATCCCTTGCTCGAGCAACGTTGAGGCATGAGTAAAACTATTGCAAAACAAAAAGCTTGCTCGAGCATCAGAAAAAGCTTGCTCGAGCACTATGCTCGAGCATCAGGAAAAAGGTTGCCCAAGCAGCCTTCCAAACTCGCTATTAAATGTTGTCTGCCCGAGCATGACTTCTTTCATGCTCGAGCATCATGCCCGAGCAAAGAAAAATTCTTGCTCGAGCAACATTACTCAAGCCTTCTTATTTCGCCACCATATATCGTCTGCCCCAGCAGGTTCCTTGTCCTCGCTCGAGCACCATGCCCGAGCAACACATATTGTTTGCTCGAGCAGCAACGAAATATCCCTGATTTTTGCCTCTACCTGAGGGTTGCTTGAGCACACCATAGAAGCCTGCCCGAGCAGGAGCGCGAAAATCTAGTTTCCTTGAGACTTACTCGAGCATACCATAGTAGCTTGCCCGAGCATCAGCGAGAAATTCTGTTTCTCCTTGAGGCTTGCCCGAGCAATATAAAACACCATGCTCGAGCAAGGTCGTCACGAACAGAATCACGATACGCAATCTCTGATTGATTTCTTTCTATTTATCACCATTATTACTGATCATATTCAAACTCATTGATTTCTATTTTTAATCTTTCTACTTAAGTGAGTTTCAGGAATCAAGCACTGATTGACGAAACGGAAACTCAGAGCATTTACCTTCACGCGTCAACAGAGAAAAAACCAAGAAGATGAAGTCCTTCATTTGGAAACAATTGATGTAGCCATTACTCAGAATGATTCCCTGAACAAATAAAGGGAAGGCATTAAATGATGCAAGGATCATAATCTTCAATACAGAGCAATCATCGGAAATCCAATAAACAGTACGACCCAACGGATATCTTCTCAAACACCGAACGTCATGAATCATTAACATTATAAAGCGACATCTGGTTCAATTGAAGAAACAACTCAAGAGAATACGAGACATACATCTTTTCTTATTACTACAATTATCTTGAGAATCTCATTACATATTGTACTTCAGTGTTCATACTTTATTCACTCGTGAGGAGCTGTCAAACACCTTCATTATTTCTATTGTTTAAACTTGAGGTTGTGGAACCTTAAGTAAGGGTGTACAATTGAAACTTGTAAGGGGAGTGAGTCCGAGTGAAAGGATCATCCTAAGTTACAGAGTGGGTAATTGTACGTGTGTTTTAAGGAGCTAGTGGAAATCTCAAGGTGTACTTGAGGACTGGACGTAGGTCGAAGATTTAGACCGAACCAGTATAAATCTCCTTGTGTTCATCTCTCTTTTCTTACTCCAGTAATTTATTTTCTAAAGTGAATCCCAGAAAAGTTTATCAATATCACCTATTCACCCCCTCTAGGTGATATTCCACCCTCATCTTGAATCAATTAATAGATCTTCAACGTTGACAACTCATCATTCTTCTCAGACTTCAAGTGCTTCAGTAACTGCCTTTGATGATGCATTTGATGTATGTTTTAATTTCATTGTCAATTGAATTTGTTGGGTGTTAACTAGTATTTACTTGATTGTTTTGTAATGATGCAGGATTGTCAAGAAATTTATGCGAGTATGGATCATTCTTCCATGAACAAGTCTGAATTGGAAACTTATTTGGAAGAACCAATACTATAGCCTGATAATTGGAAAGAATTGGATGTCTTGAACTGGTAGAAGAACAATCAACAAAGATTTCCGATTCTTTCAAATATGGCAACTGATATTCTGAGTATTCCAATTACTACAGTAGCCAGTGAATCAACTTTTAGTATTAGTTCACGTGTTCTAACAAAATATCGAAGTTCCATTCTTCCATCTAATGTTCAAGCTCTTATTTGTACTAATTGGTTGCATGCATTTACATACGATGGTAATTTATTAATTTGTATATATTTTATATTTGTTATAGAGTTATTTATTTATTTAATAACTATACTCTTATTTTATTATTATTTGTTGCAGATAACGATTATGGATGTGTTCATGATACGGGAGAAGAAATTCATGATGTTCTTACTCATGAACCAGAACCTGCTCATAGTGAAGCACAATCTAATATCGTTGAAATTGATGATAGTGGCGAAGATGACGATAATAATAGTCATCCTTCTAATGTCGCTTAGTGGTATGCTTTTTATGTTTTATGTAAGTTATTTGTGAACATCATTTGCTTTTATGAATTAGTGACTGCTTATTTGTTGGATGATTCTGTTGTTTGGATATAAATGTTGACAACATTTATTTGATAAATTAGAATTTTAATTGTTGTAATTTACTAATTATATTTCTTTGAAAAACATGGAGGAAAATAGTTAAAATTTGGAATAGTAATTTCCAGGCCCTGCGGGCCGGCCTTGGCCCTGGTGCTCTCGGGCCGGGCTTTGAAAAATGAGTGTTTTTCTTACTTCGGGCCTTGGAGGGTCGGCCCTGTTAGGCCCTGACCTTTCACGGGCTGACCCTGATTCCCAGCTCTACCTGAAACTCGGAGCATTGAGAGCTTGGTTAATCTGGATCATTGTTGAGATTTATTTTTTTATATTTGGTAATTGTTAAATAAAAAAAAATCAACTTTTTTTTTAATGTTAGTTCAGAGGTTACTTTTATTTAAACTCTTTACCTAATAAATTATTTTTTTAAAATAAATAAAATGTAAAAAAAATTAAATATGGGTGGCCCAGATTGGCCTGGCTCATCCAAAGGATGATTAAGGAAACAGGTTTCTACTTGCCTCGCCACTTGCCGCCTAAGGGCCGTTTGGTAGTAAGAGGTGAGAAGGTAAGGGAAGATAAGGAAATTTCCTTGTTTGGTACATTTTTAACGTCCAATCTTCTCAAAAACTCAAGTTCACAGGCCATCAATCTTCCTTGAAAGGTGAAAAGATAATATCTCACCAAAATTGATAGGAACGCAAGTTCCCTCTATGAACAGTGAAGGTTTCGAACATATTTACCCCTCATAAAACATTTATTTTACTCTTCTCCTGCTTCCTCATAATCATCTGAAAGTGTTTGAAACCAACACTATTCCAGCACAGAATAGTTTCTTAGCTTCGTCACAAAAATTTGACTTGACCACAAATTGCCTAGCGGTTATCGTAGTGTTGGTGGAAAATGAGGAGCGATCCAAAGTTGTGCCAAAAGCTTGTGGTTTGCCATTGATTAGCGGGATGTTGCAGACAGTAAGATAGAGGACAAAGATAGATCACTGTGTGGCAATTTTGATGTCGATGTGCATGCTCATCGAAGAAGAAGTGGTGGGTGTTCTAGTGACAGATTCATTATTGATGTTGTGGCTATACTTGATGCTCACTGATAAAACTTCTCATGGGCCAAGACATAGGCAACGAATTCGTCTGGTTCCCCCATTTTACCGTTAAAATAGGGGATTCTTTTGTGGTGAAATAAATGCTTCACTACCAAGCATACGTGTTGTGACAATCATTAGCCCACAAAAGTGCAACCATGTTGATTTTGCTTGTGTACTCTGTTTACTAATCCAAAAGATAAGGAAAATAAGACAAGAAAAATTTAATGAAAGTCATCTTCTATAAGTCAAGAAAAATAAGATTACATTCGAATTTATGTGACAAATTCAAATTTGATAAAAAAAGATTTTAGACAAATTCGGCTTTCAAAATTCTAGTGTGGTTATGGTTAGTATTTTTTATTAATGATATTGGTGAGGGATTTTTTTAGATACACTTTGAAGACATAAAACTTGATCACAATCAGTTTAAAGATTTTCAGCATAATTTAGTTGATTGTCTCATTTTATTATTGTTGATTATAGCTATAAGGCCATAAGTTGCCAAATAGGATATATTTTATTCAATATTTTAACCAAGAAAAATATTTTATTATCATTTATATTATTATTATTATTTAATTTTTAAGCATTTAGTCAATATGATTTATGGGTGCAAGCTTGCAACTTTTATTTTCCTTCACTGAAACAAAAAAATAACATTTTTCCTTTTCATTTTTAATAAATTACATTTAAGAGTATAATATGTATTTCTCAATTCTTTCTCAACCCCCACCCCTCATTTTTCTTTCTTTCAAACAACTCATCTTTATTCAACTCATATTCCCTCACTCTTTAAAATCTTCCCTTCTCTTCCTTTCCTTCTTTTAAATTTCTTTTTCTCTTTAAATTTTTCTGGTATCAAACGAGCTCAAATTTGTAAGCTTCTTCTCATTCACGGTCTCTTCTCTGCCTTAAACACGCCGTATTTGGATAGGATGTGGAAGTACAAATATTTTACAAGTGGGGAACACATTGTCAGATTTTTATTTTTTTTTGCTCAAACACATCGTCAGATTATTAATACTTATAAGGGAAAATTACATTCAGGTCCCAAGGAAGGAAAAAAATTACAAAAAAGTCCATTGAAATAACAAAATTACCCAGAAGTCCCAAGGGAATTTTTGTTGTAAATACATACTTTTCCAGTTGTAAATACATACATTTTCTGTTGTAAATGGTTTGGGACTTTTTTGATATTATTTGCACGGAATTTTTTAAATGTTGTTGTAAATACATACTTTTTCTGTTGTAAATACATACTTTTTTTGTAAATACATACTTTTACATTGTAAATGGTCGGTGTTTAAATGTTGTTGTAAATATATACTTTTCTGTTGTAAATGGTTTGAGACTTTTTTATATTATTTGTACGGAATGAAAAAAGTCCCAAACCATTTACAACAGGAAAAATATATATTTACAACAACATTTAAACACCTGACCATTTACAACAACAAAAGTATGTATTTACAACAACATTTAAAAAATTCCGTACAAATAATATCAAAAAAGTCTCAAACCATTTACAACAGAAAATATATGTATTTACAACACGGAATGTATGTATTTACAACAAAAATTCTCTTGGGACTTTTTTGTAATTTTTTTTCTTTCTTTGGGACCTGAGTGTAATTTTCCCTACTTATAAGTGAGTGACAGAGATGGGCAACAAACTAATTTTATTTTATTTTTTTTAACAAAAATCGTATTACAACTTGATTTTACCTTTAAACTTTTAAAGGAAAACTTAACCCTCAAGTTCTTATAATTTTATTGGATAGCTTTATTAGTTATATGCTTATAGTTTCACTTGATTTTTAAAACGAAGGGTAAAAGGGTAATTTCACGTGAATTTGCATATCCCTCATAGGTCCTTGGTACCTCTCAGTCTTTTTACAAATTCGACCGACTTCTAGAGATTTTACAGATTCAAATGGTATTTATTTAGAATTTTCCCTTCAAAGAAACCCATTTATTTTTAGGATTTCCTTTTCTCCATTCATTCCTTCCCCCTCCATTACCTTAAAACGGGGTGGAGTAACCTTTTAAATTTTATTTTCCCACGCATTTCCCCCCTTCCAAATCACTTTAACTAATTTTTGTCTAATAATATTTTTTATTTATCTTCCAAAATTAAATATAATAAATTTCCCAACACACATAAAATGATAGTATGTGTGTTCAAATCTAGTTATCGATGCGACTGCTATCTCCGGTCTTAAATATAAGACTCAATCGATTTTTTTAGATATACTAAAAATTCTAAATAAATTAATTTAAAGTATTTATATTAATGATTTTTTCCTAACTATTTTTGCCTAACTTATGAAATGATATATAATCTAAAGATACACAATATATGATATGATTAAGTAACTTATTTAGTGTAATCTCTCCAAAAAAAGTTAGTTGGGATTTGCATTTAGAACTGGATGAAGTATTTTATAGTTGAGCAATTTATAAGTACCTATGTAAACTCTTTTTATTAAACTTGTAGTCATGTTCTAACCATGGTGAGCCCAGATTTTTTTTTATTCTTATTTCTTTCTTATAATTTTATATGTATGTCGGTAAATTTATTCTAATAAATTATGGTAGACAAATAAAAAGTATTTAAAGAATATTCTAATTAAAAATTAGTAAAATTGATTTGGTAGTGAAAATAAAATCAAATGAGACGGGAAATAAAGTTAAGAAAATCACTTCACCCCTTACAGCTAACAACACCCTCAACCTATAACATCCTCCATTTTAAAGAACAATAATTAACTAATGGTTTCATTTAACCATTCATTAAGATGTTTCATGCACACAATTGAACTTTGGACTTTACCAGACCCAAACTCTCTAACTGAATACTGCTTCGAGATTTCTCAAAATTTTCAAAATATACTGGAGTACGCAAAGTGAACCCTAACGTGGCAATATACAATAATCCAACATGTACCATAAAGATGGAAGCACTTCTGTTAGAAGAAATAGCTTAAGCTTCCAAAGCCTTCCCTGTTAGACCCACAAGAGAACTTTCACCTGAAAAATATTATTAATCATCAATCTAACTCATTACAAATGTCAATATGTGCTCGTGAGGTGTTGAGTAGAACATTTTATATAACAAAGTATTAGAAACATAATTTACAATTTCCCAAATCACAAATTTTGTAATACAATTTTTATATCAAATTTCATACCATAAATAAATTGTAAGACCTGGCTATTACCCAAGAGGGGGGGTGAATTGGGTGTCTGATAGAACTTTCAAAAACTTAGAAAATCTTTTCAAACTTACTGAAAGCAGTTTGTATGATGGTAATGATTTATAAAACGATAAATAGTCATTCAAACATATATGCTGGAAATATAAGAGTTTAGGGAAGAGAATATGCAAACTATGATTTATCCTGGTTCGCCCAATCCTTGACCTATGTCCAGTCCCCAAGCTCCACTTGAGATTTTCAATCCACTATCTCCTTGTTTAACCGGGCACAAGAGAAAAGCCTTTACAACCTCACAAGTTTAGTCGGGCACTTGTGTAGCCTTTACAATCTCTTACCGAGATACTCCCCCTTACACACTGTAAGGATACAATTACACGCTCTGTACTCAGGACAATCCTTTAACACTCGGACTCACTCCCCCTTACAGGCTGTAACTGTACATCCACACTCAAGGGTTCCACAACCTTGAGATTTAATCACTAAATGGATAATGAAATAGGTGTTTAGACTCTCTCACAGAGAAGATGAATAATACTCACTGAAGTACATAATTGATCATCACACTCTCTATTGGAGACTATAAAACATTGTGAAACAGAGAGTATATGAATTGAGCGTTGGATTCATAACGTTGACATTACGACAGTGCAAACTATTGTCTCCCTGTCTATTTTGAATCCTTCTCCTTTTATAGTTGATCGTCACTAATGTCCGTTGAGAAGCTTTTCAAACTAGCCATTGAGACTCACCGCCTTTTATGTTTTCCATTTTTTGCTTTGCATTGAAGGATCATGACCGTTGCATCATTTAGTGTCTTCCCTTTATCTGTTCAGGGAATCACTCTGAGTAATGGTTATATCAAAAGTTTCCAAAATGAAGGACTTCATCTTCTTGACTATTGCTTTGTTCGTTGACACGTGAAATCAATGCTCTGTTTTTCTTTTCCGTCAATCAAGGATTGATTACCTGAAACTCATTAATATAGAATGGTTAAATATGAATCAGAATCAATTTGAATATGGCAGTAATAATGATAGTTTGAACCAATAATCATCAGAGATCATTAATCATTGATAGCGTATTGTCTCTTGCTCGTATCGACGTTGCTCGAGCATGCTTCTATGCCTGCTCGGGCATGGTGCTCGAGCATGGAGTTTCCCATGCTCGGGCAAGCTCTCTCAGAAATAGAATTCTTCGCTGATGCTTGAGCATGTTATTATGCTTGCTCGAGCAAGCCTCAGGCAGAGGCGAAATTGAGTACTTCAGCGATGCTGCTCGAGCAACCTTGTGTCTCTGCTCGGGCAAGGCTCTTCAAGTATTCTTTCCAATGCAAGAAGAATCAGTTCCAAACTCATTGTATTTCGTCCATTATCATCAGATGAATGGAGGTTGTTTTTTTACCAACGTTTTTTGCAACATTCTGAACTGATCATCCAATTTCGAGGGCCATATCTCCTTGGTATGAAATCCGTTTTGGTTGGTTCAACTTTTGATGGAAATCCCTTTGAGTCTACTTTCATATGCCACCAATTTCAGCTCAATTGGATTTGTAATGTGTGAGATACACTCAAATTACCGAAGCTTGGTCTGCTGTGTGACGTTGATTTCACTGTCATCTTCTAAAATTCATAGCTCTCTCATCTGACCTCCTTTGGGTTTTAATATTATGTCAAAATGATGCATTGGAATTCTAATTTCCAACAAAATTGGTTTCACCTCAATCGGACTTTTGGTTTGAGAGATATCGTCAAAGTACCAGAGGTCGCCTGAAACAGAGCTGAATAGAGTAGCTGAAACTCGTTGTTGCTCGAGCACCAGGTTTTCTTCTGCTCGAGCAAGCCATTTTTCATGCTCGAGCAAGGACGTTTTTCTGCTCAAGCATGTGCAGATTTTGGCGAGAAAATGGGATGGAAGTGTACCTTGCTCGAGCATGACTTTGGTGTGCTCGAGCATGACTTTAGGAATGCAATTGTAGCTTATTTTAACCCCGAATTGAGTCATTCCAACTTCCATATCATCGTGGAGACTTCTAGAATCAATCTAAAACTTGTATAATGATTTTATCATTTCATTTAGCAAGTTCTTCTTTCTTTCCTCTTCTCTTGATCATTCTCCACAATTCAATTCTTCTTTCTGCTCTTCTTTTCTCTTCATCATTCTCCATAATTTAATTCTTTCTTTCTTCTCTCCTCTTCTTCTTCTCTTGATCATTTTCATAATTTAATTCTTCAATATCTCCTCTTCTTGATTAATCCCAAAATACTTTAACTTGGACTAATCTACATTAAATACATAATAGTTAGTCAATATAGAAGATAAATATATTACACAATCTTTTTGCTCTTAATAATGGCATATATAAAAAACATCATCAAAACTAATCATATTCAACATAAATCACATATATAACATGCCAAGCAAAATTGATACATTGACCATCCTAATAACCCCAAACCACTCTTATAACCACTGACTGGAGACATATCTAACAAATGATTCATCCATTTAACTGGATTACATATGATTCCAAATCATGAGGCATCACCTAGCTAGGGTACCTCGCTTGTCAAGATTAAACTATGGCTCCCCTCCTTTTGATGAAGTCAAGGAGGTGTCACTGTCCCTTAAACTGACCCTTACCCCGACCAAAGGAAAATGGTGATACCAAGGGCCTTGAGAATGTTAAACTCATCCATTGTGCACCGAGTGGTGGTGTACCACGTGGTATATACTTTCACGAAATCTCCCATCACAACTCCACAACCATCCATGTGCATAAAAAAACAATCAATCACAACTATGATACATATTTTCTCTTCTTGCTCATAAGCATGGTTCCAAATGATATTTATAAAAATAATAAAAACACATCATCTCAATATTCATTAAGATAACAATACTATTTCAATGTGTTCATTGATATGTGTGTGTGTGTACATGTGTGTGTGTGTGTATTATTTTCACATAATCATTTCACAAAATACTCACAAACAACAAACAAACACACATAACAAGTAAATAGTGGTTACTACTTAACGGCCTTTCCGATTCTCGAACTGATTCCTTGTCCTTTGATTGTCCTGAACATATATCAAATCCATAATTACATACACTACTACAAAAAAGCCAATTAACGTCCTAAATTAGAGGCAATTAACGTCCTTTTTTAGAGGGACGTCTCGACGGGGGAAGCAAAAAAAATCATATAAGGCGTCCTGATTTTATTTCATGATGCCTTATAAGGCGTCCTGATTTTATTTCAGGACGCCTTATATGATATATATATATATATATATATATATATATATATATATATATATATATATATATATACCTGCTTCATATTTTTTACTGAGCATTTGAAGATTATCAGATGAGAATAATTGTTGTATATTCAGATGAGAGCACGATTACATTTATGGACAAAATAGAGATCTAGGTTTGGAATTTGAAAAACTAACATCCTAACAATAATCTCCTATAATCTCTCTCTTGGTTTAGTTAATCCCTATAATTATGGGACTAATAAAATATTCTAATAATAACAGATTCTACAGATCTAGATTTGAAATTTGAAAAATTAACATCCTAACAATAATCTCCTATAATCTCTCTCCAGGTTTAGTTAATCCCTATAATTATGGGACTAATAAAATATTCTAATAATAACAGATTCTACAAAGATTCAAACTCCAGTGATCGGAAAAAATATTATGAGACTAACAATAGAGATCTATATTTTTTATATTTGTTAATATTTAGAGAGAGATGGAGAATAAAATATTATGGAAGTGAGGAATCAGAAAAAAAAAAATTAAGGGAAAGGGAAGAACAGATCGGACCTGAAATTGAAAATGGCACCAACAGTGAAGCCTGAGATCGTCATCCTTTCAAACTCCGGTGCCGACATCTCCTCGCCGTCGTCTCCTCGCCCAGCTAGATCGAAGAGTGTTGAAGGAGTAGGAATAGATCGAAAGAGAATACGGTGAGCGACGGCGATGGTGAGCGACATCGACTTATCTGAGACGTGGAGACTTTGGCGTGCGAGGGAGAGCGATGGTGATGATGCGTACGAGAGAGAGAGGGACGATTAACTAATGAGAAAGGTGAGAGGATATTAATAATGGAGCAGGGGCGTCTTGAAATACTTTTAGGTCATCAAAAATACTGATTTTGGCGTCCTGAAATGCTTTTAGGTCACCAAAAAAAATTCTGGCGCAAAAAACTTTCCCAAATTTTCTAAATTGCGCCAAAATACTGATTTTGGCGTCCTGAAATACTTTTAGGTCACCAAAAACACTGATTTTTGGTGCAAAAAAAAATTCCCAAATTTTCTAAATTGCGCCAAAAATACTGATTTTGGCGTCCTGAAATACTTTTAGGTCGCCAAAAATACTGATTTTGGCGTCCTGTGATATACATTTAGGTCGCCAGAAATACTGATTTTTGGCGCCAGAAAATTTCCCAAATTTTCTAAATTGCGCCAAAAATACTGATTGTGGCATCCTGAAATACTTTTAGGTCGCCAAAAATACTGATTTTGGCGTCCTGATATACATTTAGGTCGCCAAAAATACTGATTTCTGGCACCAGAAAAGTTCCCAAATTTTCTAAATTGCGCCAAAAATGCTGATTTTGGCGTCCTTAAATACTTTTAGGTCGCCAAAAATTTTCCCTGCGCCACAAAATATCCTAAATTGCGTCAAATATTACATTTTAGGCGTCCTAAAATAGATTTAGGTCGTCAAAAAAAACTTTAGGAGTCCTAAATTAATATTTGGGTTGTCTAAAGTCTCCAAAAAAATTCTAAATGGCGCCAAATAATACATTTTAGGCGTCCTAAAATATAGTTAGGATGTCAAAAAAAACTTTAGGAGTCCTAAATCAATATTTGGGTTGTCTAAAGTCTTCAAAAAAATCCTAAATGACGCCAAATAATATATTTTAGCGTCCTAAAATATAGTTAGGATGTGAAAAAAACTTAGGAGTCCTAAATTAATATTTGGGTTGTCTAAAGTCTCAAAAAAAAATTCTAAATGGTGCCAAATATTACATTTTAGGCGTCCTTAAATATATTTAGGACGTCAAAAAATATTTTAGGCGTCCTAAATTAATATTTAGGTTGTCTAAAGTCTCAAAGTCAAGTAAATAATTACGACAATACCACCACTTTCACTTTTTACTTCCTTTTTTAAAAAAAGGACGTCTTTTAGGGTAGTAATATTCATATTTTATAGTAGTGATAATCACAGATAGATGACTACTGCTTATCCAAGCTCTTTAGTATCTCAAGAAACTATGAAGTTAAAGGCCTACATAAACTTTTAGTTCTTATCTTAACCCTTGAAAGTTAACTTTACTACTAATTGTCCTTACTTTCCTATTTTTGCATAGCAACCTACATTGCCTGATTTTTTACTTATCTTTAAAAAATCATAATTGAATCTCATATATTAAGTAATGGGGATTCACAAGTTCAGTAATAGAAATTACAACACTTGTAATGGGATTTATAAGAGTGTTTCTTGATTAAAAAATGTTAACAAGAATATATATATATATATTAATGCATATACATTTCAAAGGAGCTAAGTGGCCCAGGAAGAACCCACCCTCACACACTTCATTCAATGTTAAAAAAAAAAAAAAATCAATCCCACCCAAAAAGAAAAGATCCCTCGCCGGATCTCAGGTCGCTAGGGGTTGTAGGCCTTCTAGCGGCCAGTCGTGGTGGCCCTCCAACAAGGGTCTTTTTTCTTTTTAATTTATTTAAAAGTTGAGGGCAAAAGGGTAAATTCTCCAACATTTTAAAATCCCAATTTTTTCCCTGTCACCTTTAAGTCATTTACAAAGTTTAATAGACGTTTGGGAGTTATGGAATTTCATTTAGGCCCTGTTTGTTATCCTAAAGATTCAAGAAGGGGAGGGAAGATTCATCATCTTCGATGCAAAAAATCGTTTGGATGCTCCATCTTCCCGGAACCAATCTTCCGGCGGCTCACCATCTTCCTTCATTCATGGGAAGACTGCTTCCCTCCATTTTCAGTGGGAATTTGATCTTCCCTCGGGAAGAAATTTCCAAATGACGCTTTTCTCCTTCTTAAATCCATTTGTCTTCCTTGTCGTTGCCGCCGATGCCGCGTTTGCTTCCTCCTCCTTCTGCAGATCCCGCAGCCTCCTCCTTTAAGTAAATACCGCTGTCCCTTCTGCGTTGTCGAGTTGTAGGGATGAAGAAGGAGATCTGAAGCTTTTTTTTTTGGTGCTGTCAATTGGGACGTCAGGGATGAAGAAGGAGGGACAGCAGTGAGAGAGGGAAAATGTTGGAACCCGCGATCTCCACCACCACCACCGGTTGGAACACGCAACTGGATTTGAAGCTTTTTTATTTTCCTATTGGCTGTCGATCGGGCATAGAGATGAAGAAGGAGGAGGGAGTTTTATTTTATTTATTTTTATTTTATTGCAAAGGGTATTTTGGACATTATAAATTATAAATTTTAATTTTTTTAAAAAAAATTATCATCTTCTATGTCTACCAAACAGAACACCCTTTTAAATTCCTTCTTAATCTTCCTTTCCTTTTCATTCCCTTCATTTTCTTTCTTTTCCTTTCCTTCTTCAAACTTTCCTTGTAAAAAAACAGGGCATTAGTATTTAAATGGAATTTTCCCTAGGAAGAATTCCTTGTCAGTGATGACTTGTACTTTTCTAAGTCATCGAGATGCCGTCCTTGGACAATTCTTATATAAATTTGATTTATCACATCATTTGTGGTCTAATCAATTAAAATAGACCAACTCGTTGGCTAATTTGACACTCTTAAATATTAACTTGCATATTAATAAAATTAAAAGATGTCAAAAGTTTCACTTTTTCATTACTTGTGAAACCTTAATTAAGTGATTCATTTTAAAAAAAATAAAAAATAAAATACATGAGCCAAAACTAAGACTAATATTAACTGAATTATTATTGTATTTTAACTTATCAGATCATAATTCACGTGGCCAACTTAATTCACACAAAAATTCAGAGAATTCAGAGCGAGAGAGGCCTGCAGCGCCATAGGGACTGTTCTTTTGACTGGCACTAGTGCAAAAAAGGGATTTAAGACCGCCTCATTTAGAGCGGATCATCGACGCCCCTTCATAGATCTTATCCGCACTGTTAAAATAACAACCGGTCTTAAAAATGTTATTAAAAAATTGAAATATCAATTACTTTTGGAGAAATCTCATACAAATGTGACTTATATTTTCTACACTCCAAAATTAATACGGAAAAATTAAAATATAAATGTATTAAAGTTTTAAGACCGAACATATATAAAAGACGGTCTTAAAAGTTAGACCTTTAAGACCGGACTTAAAAGTTGTCCAGTACTAAAGTTTAAATAAAAAAATTAATAAATGTTAAGACCATAGTTACAGAATGACCGGTCTTAAAAGTTAGACTTTTAAGACCGGACATAAAATTTGGCCGGTACTAAAGTTTGAATAAAAAAATTAATTAATTTTAAGACCGGACATATAGAGAGATCGGTCTTAAAGGTTATCTTTTAAGACCGTATATGTGTATTTGTCCGGTCTTAAAAATGAAGCGCCAAACGTTAACTTCGCGCGAAGCTTTTGTCACTCTCACCGAAGAACCCCTGTTCACGTTGCGAAACCCTTCCCGTTCTATTACCTCTCTTCCTCGCCCGCGCACCGTTAGCCTCTCGTTACTCCCTCATTTTCTCGTGCATTCCTCTCTTACTGTCTTGAAAATGAACGGTGAAAACGATTCCACTCGTGTTCTTGAAACTCCGTGATACTGGTTTGACTGGTGAGGGTCGGACGAATGAACCCTCTTCATCTCACATTGAGCCTCCTCGCCGCCGTGCACGCCGTGGTAGAAGCGGCACACGAATGATGGAAGTATCCCTTAGTCGGAATTCGGGACGAAGCTCGAGATTCTTTTTGATGAAAATTTGCAACCTTTCGGTCCTAATAAAAGCACATATACTAGTTTTGTCGGCGCTCTAGTACGCAGAAGGTTAGCATTTTGACCGATGAGTGGAAAAATGTGGACCAAAAACAATAAAGGATCCTATGTGGGACACTATCCGGCTTACATTCACCGTCCCTGAGTCTGAGAAGTTGAAAGCCTCAACATTGTCTTATTGTGCCGAGCGGTTCAGAAGTTTAAGACCTTTCGGCTAACACTTATATTTTTGCCGAGGAGAAGCCCGACCATCAACCCCGGACAAGTACAAATTTCTTGATGAACAAACTTGGCAACAATTTGTTCGAAGCGGACCACTCTCGAAGCTCGTGAGTTTATATTTAGTTTTGTTTGCACTTTTGTTTGCTTATTAACCTGTGCGGATATGTGAATTGTTATTGTGTACATCTAATCCTGTTAGTTAAATGGTTTGGTGTGTGAATAGAAGTATACATTTGCTGCCTTTGTCCTGCATGAGAGGAGCATTTCCTAGTTCCATGCAAGTCTGATATGTAAACTGTGTAATGGCCATGGTTAGACGTTGTTGTTAGTTAGTAAGTATGTTAACTGTGTAATGGTTTCGGTGCAAGTAGTTAGTTAGTTATTCTAATATGTGTAGGAACCATTTATGATGAATGAATGAATTGACTGAGTTGGCAGCATTTCGCAACTCCCTTTCCTTTGGTTTTCCCAATTTCTTCTACAATGCTACATCTTCCTTAAGTAAAATGTTGAAACTTGATGAAGTGAATTTGACTAATGTTTGACGTTCATATCAAGCGTAAGTTCTCTAATTTCGTTAGTGACATGGCTGGAATTCATAATTGATATATAGTTGTTTTCAATCATGATTCACGTAAAATAAGGGAAAAATATCGAGATTGGGAGAAAGAATGATTGCCCACACAGGCTTCTCGCGCGGATATGAAAAGGCCGAAAAGATTTGATGGCGCCAAACGGAAGAGATTGGAAGATGAAGCTGAATCCAATCCTTCTACGGTAGTTGACCACCCACCATCTCCAATACGTCGCGAGGAGCCGTGGTTGTATATTCGGCAAAAGCCAAGCGGCGCCTACACGAGTGAAAAACTCGTGTAGTTGCCGAACGAATTGTAAGTATCGATATTGTTATTTTTTACTTACTAAACATGTTTCATCACTAAGCTTCTCGTTATCCGTATCTTACAGAAGATCTTAAAAAGAAAGAGGCAGAGGGATCTTTTGCGTCGGACGGGAGGAATGATGTTCGACCGCCGCGACCGAAAACCAGATCACTCGGGGCGTGTAAGGGCGGTTGGAGGACGGGTAGGCCTAAAGCAATACTTTGGTAAATCCAAACGCCACAGACAAAGTATGGTTACCCGGGAGGAGATGGATCGACGCTTGCCAAATTAAGTGAGGAATCGCGGCGAAAGATGCCGCATTGAGGATGTTTCAATCTGAGATGAGCAAGATGAAGGAGGAGATGGAGAAAATGAAGTCCCTCCTGAGCTCTCGGCCAGAGACCAGTGTGGATCCCTTGACACCTTCACTGCACCTATGCAAAGCAACAGAGCACTAGAGGGAGCTGCATTGTTGGACAATGAGCAACCTTGTCATCTGTATGTGGAGGATCGTGATGGTCATAGACAATTGGTTGCTAAAGGGACTGTCCACAACTTGGGATCAACTGTACACCACGAACAAATGGTTGATGATGAAGTCAGAGTGTCAGGAGGTGATCTTTGATGCACCTGTCCCTCTCCCAACTGATGAGCTGAAGCTTGTGAGTGATGTCAAGGGAACCTTCATCTCTTGGCCGCTGAAGCTTGTAGATGTCTCTACTCCTCCTCAAGCTCCACCCCTCATCAAGCTTCACCCCTCCTCAATCTCCATCCCCTCCTCAAGCTCCACCCTCCTCAAGTTCCATCCCCTACCGCTAACTTGACGGCCAAGGAAAAATAAAAGATTTGGTAGCAAAAAATGGTTTAAAGATAAATCGTGGCTTGTCGATGAAGTAGTAGGCATCCCAAATCCTGAACCGGTTTACTTTGATAATGAAGATGTAGAGACCATGCTGCTTCCTGGAAAGCAGGTTACTAGTCCATGTGTTCAAATATTTATGAAGTAAGTATCTTCTTCCTTGATTACATAATTTAAATGCACCGTTTAGACACACATACATATATACTAATTCCCTGATTGATGTCATTCTTGTAGGTGCATGCACGAGAAACTGGTTCAAGAGGCGAATTTCGGATTTTGGATTCTTGTGCCCAGTGTATGCAAGTACAACACAACCTCTGGAATTGAGACAGAGTACATATCAAAGAGGTTGTGTCAAGTGCCAAGAAAGGTGTACTTGTTTCCATACTCGGCTCTGTACATATATATCACAATTCTTGTCTGCAATTCACTTAATTATGCTACATATATATATATCACTGAGTATTTTACCGCTGTGAAATTTCAGCAACCACTATCAGTTGGTCGTCATGAACATGGAGTCGTATTATGTTATCTTCTTATGCTCCATTCACATGGATCCATCGCATGTGTTGAAGCGCATCATCAACGAGTAAGAATATCATTTTGAAAGATCTTGTCTCGAAATCTCTGTTGTGAATTTTCAAAGAACATTATCGATAAATTTGTGATTTTGATGATAGTGGCATGAAGACCTTCCAAGTTGATGTAAAAAAGCGTGGGGTTAAGATCACAGATCCTAAATGGCATAAAATTAAGGTTAGTACATATTTGGACATGGCATAATTGCCTTCAAGTTGGTCAAGAAGCTATATATGCTCTTATATATATTTATTGTTATTTTTAGACCCGTCGGCAACCGAATGAATCGAACTTATGTGGCCCGTACGTGATGAAACACATATATGATATTGTGACGGAGGGAAAGACTAAATTCACTTTAAGGGTAAAATGTTATGGCTGAATTCAGTCACTGATGGCTTAATGTTACATATGAAATATGCACGTAATAATATGTTATTTCGTTTCGTCTTTGATGTTACGAGGTTTGCCCGTGAAAAGCCATTTGATGATGATGAAGTGGAGCATATACGCGAAGTGTTTTGTGAATATCTCGTATAAACCGGTCTTAGAAAATCAAAGTCGACAATAATTAATGTCCTAAATTAATTCATTTGTAAATAATATATGTTGTAGCAACAATAGCCTTCAAGACATACATTTGTTTATTTTTTCGACTAGCTAATTCATTCTTTTGTAAATATAACGCAATGCAATTCAATAATAAATTTGTTTATTTTTTCGAACAATTTGTGTGTGTCCATTTTGGGTTTCTGAATGAATGGATTGGTGGATAAAGCTATTTAGTGCTTGAAATTTGAGGTACAAAGGATGTTGAAAATGAGCCATAAGAGGCTCAAAAGTATTCGCGACTTTTAGGACCGTATATTTGTTAAAATTACGGTCCTAAAGGTCTCGTCCATTTTAAGACCGTATATTTAACAAATATCCGGTCCTATAAGTCTTCGTCTAATTCTAAAATATATGGGTAGAGACTTTTAGGACCGTATATTTGTTAAAAGTACGGTCCTAAAAGTCTTCGTCCATTTTAAGACCGTATATTTAACAAATATCCGGTCCTAAAAGTCTTCGTCTAATTCTAAAAATATGGGTTGAGACTTTTAGGACCGTATATATGTCAAGTATCCGGTCCTAAAAGTCTAGAAAATATATGGCTAAAATATTAGGACCGTATATTTGTTAGTTGTCCGCTCCTAAAAGTCTTCGTTTTATTTAATAGATTGCCGAAACCTTTAGGACCGTATATTTGTTAGTTGTCCGCTCCTAACTTTAAATTTTAAAATAAGGCTTAATTTTTAGGACCGGGGAATGTTTTTTTGTTTTGTTTTGTATGGTCGCAATCGTTAACTTTATTCTGCAAATTTTTAAGATTGTTCACCACGAAGAGGACAATGTTTTGTTTGTTCTTGTTGTCGGAGAAAAAGAACATAAAGTTAAAGACAAACAAGGAAGGCGATTGGGAAATAAAAATTTTATTTAATAATATTTTTTTCTTCGCCGCCTTGTGAGGCAAGACAAAAAAAAAAAACTTAAAATTCTAATCCTCCCCATCGTTGTCGGAGGGGAGGGAAGGGTCTGAGACGTCGTCATCGAGGTATGGTACTCAACGTCATTGGCGCGAGTACCGCTTTCAGCTTGTTGTTGACGGCGTGATAGACTGAAACAGCTTTGCCCAAGCTTCGGTCTATATGATCGACGCGGCTATCAGTGCTCCAAAGATCTCGCCGAAGTTCGGTTTCGGAGGCAACGGAGGAGGATATGGAGGTGCCTCGTGATTTCGCCTGAAGGAGGACCTCGTCGTGGTGGAGAAGCCATTACGGTGGAGGTTCTAGGAGGAGATGGAGATGAATGTGAAGAAAGTAACAACGGGTTTAAATAGAGAACCCATCCCGAAGAATGTGAAACGCCGAAACATTAACGAGGAGACGCATATTTGCTCGTAATACGAGGAGACGCCTAGTTGGGAAGTTTATGTGGAAGCCGAAGAGACTCAATCATTCATTTCAACATGGGGAAGGGACTCTTTGAAAAGAATGAACTTTTAATACCGGATACCGTGTAAGATCCGTTCTAAAAGTAATATTTTTAACCAAAAATTCTTACTTGAAAAAATAAATTGAAATATATAATAATAAATGAGTTTTAGGACCGGATACAAAGTAAAATATCGGTCTTATGATTTTTAGGACCGGATATATGATAAAAGGACGGTCTTAAAAGTAATTGAATTAAAAATTAGTTTTAGGACCGGATACAAGATAAAAGTTCGGTCTTAAAAGTTTGTTAAAAGTAAATGACTATTAGGACCGGATATTTTGAACAAATACGCTCTTAAAGTAGAAACATTAAATTCATTATATTGAAAAATTCATCATCGATGTTTATCTCTCCCGCTATCTCGTCCTTATATACTCCACACACTACCTCTTTGTTCTCGTTAACTCCTCACTTCATAGCTCTCGCCCCAACTTCTCAAATCCTCAAACCATGGTTAGATACAAGCAAACCGCTCGTAGGGGTGCATACACGCCTCAAGCTCGTGCCATGGCTAGATCATTATATGGTGCGCTCCTCCAAATGACAAGCAAGGCCGTATTGTTTCCGAAGACTCTCGGTCAATGGACCCATTGTTATTTCTTCGGATGATGAAGAGATTGCTCATGCCGCACCCCCTCGATCCTTCGCCGATCCCGTCCTTGCCGAGTCCATCCCTCATCTTGAAGCCGGCCATGCAGATGTTCGTAATCCCCTCTCCAACCTCGTTGGCCCCAGCGCGCCTACCTCCGACCCCTCTCCGCTCTCCCGTAATGATCCATTCATATTGCGGGTGGAGAGAATAAGACAACAACTTGCCGATCTCCCATGGGAAATTAATGCTCTTCACGCCGAAATCGCCGAGGTTGTTCAATGATTCTTGTGGATGATATTATTCAGCTTGTTTTTCTTTTGTTTTTTTTGTTGTTGTGTATATATTCTCAAGTAATGTAAGAAACATTAAGAACACTATGAATTTTTTGGTCGTTCTCCAAGAATTCATTAAGATATTCTCCAATTTTCCTTAATTTTTTGTCCTAAAAATATCCTTTATTTTATTTATTTAATATTGCTATCACCAAGGCCATTAAGACCGACATTTTATAAGTAACGGATCTAAAGAGTATTTGAATTTTAGGACCGGATGTTTTGTAAACCTCCGGTCTTAAAACTTAAAAGACTAATAAAATTTTAGGACCGGATACTTTTAAAACTCCGGTCTTAAAATGTTAGTTGTATCTTTAGGACCGGACATTTAATTAATAACCGGTATTAATAAAATCCAAAAAGCTAAATAAGGTATCTTTGTCGCGGGAAAAATTAAATTTCCTCTCTCGCTCTCTTGTCTTGCCCAAAGTGAATACTGTGTTCCGACTCGAAATTTCCTCTCGCCTTCGTCGCCGCTTCGCGTACCTCTCTCGACAATCACTCTCTGGTTCCTTAGCTAAACGTCTATAGACGAAGCCGTAAGAGATCTTTCGGTTAAAACTTTATTATTTTCCACTTATCGTTCTTTGTTTTTCATGGGTTTAACGAAATCGGTGTAATGTTGTTATGGGTATTCTCTCGTTGTTAATGAATATTGTTTTTTGAAGATTATATTTGCACTTTAGACCTACCAAACTGTCCAACAAGTGTTTTTAGGTTACTCTTGCTGTCTTGTCTCGCAACTTCAACGTTCGTGAGCGGAGAAGTAAGACGACTCAACTAACGCATTTGAATTTATATGCTACAAAGTTAGTCCACAAGACCTTCATCCCCGCATTTAATTTCCTCGTCTTGCATTTACTTTGGTTCTTGGATTCACCGTGATGCATTTATGACCAAAAGTGATTCTTAATTTGTTATGCATTTAATGGGCAAGTTCCTCTTGTGATGCATTTATGACCAAAAGTGATTCTTAATTTGTTATGCATTTAATGGGCAAGTTCCTTAAAAGTGATTCTTTGAGACAATATTTGCTTTTGGAGTTGGCTTATTTTATATGCAAGTTTCAATTTTTTCGGATTATGTATGATCAATGATTTTCGTCTATAATATATAGGAATTCTACTATGGATCACGGTTGGATAGATGCTTTACGAACGAGTGTTGAATATCAGAATGGGGTTAGGGAATTTATAGAATTTGCTACACAAAATGCCCATGATGATGGGGGGAAGTATTATTGCCCTTGTGTAAAATGTTTGAATGAGTGTCGACTATGTTCTGAAGTTATACGCACACATTTAATTTGTCACAGATTTTGTAAGACTTATACAGTGGTGAACAAGTGCCATCAAGTGGGAAAAACATGGGAAGTAGCCTTTGATGATAATGACACGGATATGGATGATCGCATAGAGGACATTATCCGTGATGTAGGAGAAGAGGCTTTTGAGCGATCACATGCATATGGTAATATGTGCAGTGATGCGAGACACCGCTATACCGTGGTGTAAAAATACCAATTGTTGAACGCCGTATTGAAATTGGTAAGCTTGAAGGCACGTCATGGATGGAGCGACAAGAGTTTTTTCGAATTGCTTGAGGCTTTGAAGGACATGCTTCCGAATGATAACGTGTTGCCGCATCGCTACTATGATGCTAAGAAGATACTTTGTCCATTGGGGATGGAGTACAAAAAGATCCATGCATGCCCGAATGATTGCGTATTGTATAGAAAAGAGTTTGAAGAGAAGCAGAGTTGTCCGATATGTGAAACCCCACGGTACAAGTCAGATAAGGGGCCTGCAAAAGTGTTGTGGTATCTTCCAATCATACCAAGGTTCAAGCGGTTGTTTGCGAATGAAAATGATGCAAAAATCTGAGGTGGCATGCAGATGAGAGGATTTCGGATGGACAGCTTCGACATCCGGCCGATTCTTCTCAATGGAAGAAGATCGATCAATTATTTCCGAACTTCGCGAAGAACCTAGGAACCTCAGCTTGCCCTTAGCACGGATGGCATGAATCCCTATGGAAGCCTTAGCAAGATACATAGCTCATGGCCCGTACTCCCGATTGTTTACAACTTATCTCCTATGTTATGCATGAAACGAAAGTACATCATGCCGTCTATGTTGATTTCGGGACCAAAACAACCCTAAATGACATAGATGTTTACCCGGAGCCCTTGATCGAAGACTTGAAGGAATTGTGGGAAGAAGGTGTCGATGTTTTTGACTCTTTCAAGAAGGAGGTCTTTAAAATGAGAGCCATGATATTTTGTACTATAAACGACTTCCCAAAGATATGGGAACTTGTCGTGTATAGTGTAAAAGGCCATAAAGCATGTCCGGTTTGTGAAGAAGGCACATGCTACCATCAACTTCAACATGGAAGAAAGACGGTGTATCTTGGACATAGGAGATTTCTTAGACGGGGCCACCCATATCGTCGATTAAAGAAGGCCTTTTTTGGTGGCCAAGAGTATGAAGAAGCTCCGTGGCATTGACTGGGAGCAAGTGTATGAAAAGGTTAAAAATATCGTGTCATCTTCGTAAGCCCGGAAAGAGTAGAAAAGAAACAAATATATGGAAGAAGAGATCTGTATTCTTTGATCTTCCCTATTGGCGCAATCTTGATGTGAGACACCGTATTGATGTCATGCATGTGGAGAAGAACGTATGTGATAGTATTGTGGGCACGCTTCTCAACATACAAGGTAGTTCAAGGATGGTGTGAAGGCAAGATTTGATTTGCAAGCAATGTGAATACGCGAAGACTTGCATCCAAGGTCATATGGGAAGAGAACTTATTGTCCCCCGCTTCTCATACTTTGTCTAAGGATGAGAAACGAAGCTTTTGTGAGTGTTTACATGGCACAAAAGTTCCCTCAGGGTATTCTTCAAATTTTAAGAGGCTTGTCTCGATGAAGGACTTGAAATTAGTAGGCCAAAAGTCTCATGACTGTCATGTCTTGATGCAACAGCTACTCCCAATAGCTATTCGAGGGATCGCCGAATATGATCTTCGGGTCGTTTTGACTAGACTTTGTTTCTTCTTCAATGCGGTTTGTAGTAAAATTTTCAAGATTGAAAAGTTGGATGAATTGGAGAATGAAGGATATCTTATCTTGTGCCACCTTGAAAAGCTTTTTGTTCCTTCATTTTTTGACATCATGGTTCATCTCATTGTTCATCTAGTGAGGAGATAAAGTTGTGCGGCCCTATCCATTTACGGTGGATGTACCCTATTGAAAGATCTATGAAATTCCTAAAAGGGTATGTGAAGAACGCGTACCGCCGTAAGCATCAATTGTTCGAAATATGTTTCAAGAGGCCATGGAATTTTGTCAAAATTATTTGGCCAAAGTAAGACATATTGGGCTTCCAAAACGTCGCATGTCAAGGGGGTAGACGTGGGGCTTCGTAAAGAGTGTGGATCGTGATGAATTGTCACAAGTCCACTTATACATCTTGAATAATGTTGATGAAGTTCAAGCCAAGCATATCTCGCACATAAAGAGGTCAGAAGGAAAGAAAACCATCGAATGACCGAACAAAGGTTGATTAGGGAGCATAACAAAACTTTTGCAAAATGGTTCAAACAAAAGGTCGAGGGATCTCGAATGTGTTTCGACACAATGAAATGGTTAGCACGTGGTCCCGAGGTTGAAGTCATAAGTTGGAATTCGTATGTGATCAATGGTTATACATTTTACACGAAGTCCCTAGATGATAGGAGCACAAATCTGCAATGTGGTGTTATGTTAGAGGCCGAATCTATGCACTTCTCCGCTCGAAAGACAAGAGGCCTAAATTGGCATTCATGCCATATTATGGGGTTATTGAAGAGATTTGGGAGGTGGACTATGTCAAAATTAGATTTCCCATCTTCAAATGCAAGTGGGTTAATGTCAATAATGGTGTTCATATCGATCGGCTAGGATTTACTTTAGTCGATGTCAATAGTAGAAGTTTTGGAGATGAACCTTTATTATGGCGCACCATGCGAAACAAGTGTTCTATATCACCGATCAAGAAAATAAAATGTGGTCTCGTAGCTCTCCAAGGAAAGAGGGTCATTGATATTGATGAGGAAAGTCATTCAAATTATGGTCTTCCCGATAGTACTCCTTTTCAAGGGGTCTACCTGACATGAACGAAGAAGATGAAGCGGATAATGAACCCGGCATAAGAAATGATCATCAAGAAGGGATATGGGAGGATATCACTTTATAAAAGAGTCAATTCATAAGGTAATATTCATATGCAGAATTCTTAGAAAACTTTAAGGTTTTAACTATATATATTATATATTCCTTCTATGTTACGTTCTTAATTAAACAATATAATGTCACGCCGACTATGAATTTGTTCTTGTTTTGTTTTTGTGGCAGATCCGATTCAAAGGGGCATGTTATAAAAGAGGATGCATGTTACGTTGTTGGGTGGGAATCGATGAAGGCATGGTGAATAATATATTGGACTACATGTATGTTGATTTACGTGCCGTATTGTAACTCATTGTGATTGTAATTAGTTATATATCTTAGCTTATTATATAAATTACTTTAGTTGTTGTAGACTTAAGGCCACATAACTCATGGTGGATAATTATTTGTATTCTTTTTCCCAATTCAATTTATTCATGTTCATAGCTTGTAGCTTAAATTAAGTATATCGACTTTTATGTGCTGTTTTGGATGGTGGATTTTTGTGTATTATATATGATCAGGAAGAATGTAACAGAAAAAAATTCGGGAAAATTTAGAGCGTAAATAAATAAGACGGTCTTAAATGTTCAATTGTTAAGACCGGATGTATATCTATGACCGCTCTTAAAGGTATTAAGCCGGTCTTAAAAGTTGGTCTTTTAAGACCGGTCCATTTATAAGTGCGGTCTAAAAGTTCAATTTTTAAGACCGGATGTATATAACATCCGGTCTTGAAAGTCGGCCTTTAAGACCGGATCTGGTCTAGGATATTACTATTTTTAGGACCGGGTTTATTTTTGTCCGGTCTTAATATTCGGATCTTTTAAGAGCGGTCTAGTTTTTGTCCGGTCTTAAAGTTTTAGTTTTAGGACCGAACAAAAATATTTCGATCTATTTAGTACGAATTTTAAGACCGAAGGTTTAAAATGTCCTTCTATGGTCTTAAAGAAAATCTTTAAGACCGGTTCTATGTGTCCGGTCTTAATAGGGAGACTTTTAATACCGCCAACGGAACAAGACCGATGTCCGCGGGTCCGCTCCTAATATACCGCACAGTTTCAAAGTCCGGCGGCGGTCTTAATCATCCTTTTTATTATTGAGAAGTATGTTAATTTAGATGAGCCACTAGTGACTCTAAAAAAGTAGTCAAAAGATTTTAACCTTTTTATGTTTATTTAAATTGTTTTTTCTCCCATATGGAAATCGAGTAATTAGTCCTCAAATATGAAATATTCCACACCCTGAAGACCATCATCTAGCCTTAATTCTCTAATTTCATATTTATACCATTTACAAAATCGTCTGATATACTCCCTCCGGTCCTAATTATAGGAGCAAATTTTAGAGGTTATTTTGGTCCTAATTATAAGAGCAAATTTTAACTTTTGTCATTTTTTTCCTATAATACCCCTATTTATACTTTCTCAATAATAATTAAAGACACTAATAATTTAATAATACACCTATATATTTTATAAAGTAAATAATGTTTGCAACTTATTAATGTCATATACATCTAAATTATACTTTTTTATATAAAATAATTTTGAGCAATTTTTGTCATATTTTTCCCGTATCACCCCTACTAATACTTCTTCCACAATAATTAATTTACAACACGCTTATATTCTATCAAGTGAGAGATTCTACCTTATTTTATATTTTTAAATAAAATAATTTTAATATTCCTTTAAATTTTTTTTATTTATTTTTTTTTTGTAACTATCCATCCAAAGTGATTAATTTTTTCCCCTAAAATAACCTAATAAAACATTAATTTCATTATCGTAATTATATATATATGATTAATTTGATTTGTACAACGATGGAGTAATATTTTCAGGCGCAATTATTTGAGTATTGGATTTCTTAATGAGTTTTTCTTTTTTGGCAAATCTTTAATCAGTGTTATAGTTGGACATGTTATATCGATCATTAATTTGAATAATCAACATCGCGTACGTAAATTAAAGAAAATTCAATTTTTTTTTATATGTAAAGATTGATTTTGTCCATATTCGGATACTATAAGCGTAGAATATGATACTTTCTGTATTTTGGAAAATACGTCAAAAGAAATTTAATTTTGCTTATAAGCTCAAAGAAATCGCGAGAGTATTCGACGATGCTGGATTGCGAGCTCGAAGAAATCGAAGATGGAGTGTTAGGCTCAGAGAAATCGCAATCGCAAGAGTAGTACTCCACTGTGCACAGCTCCAATCACAAGAGTGTTATGTAATTTTTAGTTTTCAGTATTTTTGGAAAATACACATAATTATCTAATTTAACTTCCTTCCTTAATCTTCCTAAATTCTGGTAATTTGCTCCTATAATTAGAACCGGATGGAGTATATATTTATACATTCATACAACGACAACATTTTTATATTGAAAAACAAAAACTGAAAATAAAAATTCATCACACAGCAGACAACACTAACCTTAACCTACCATAGTAGACTTTTGACTTTTCTTCATCGAACAGTTGGATGACCCAACTCAGAGAAGATCACCCCAGAAGAAAAAGACTGATTTTCACTGCTTGAAGTGGTCAACCTGCTTGCTTTTGATTCATCACTGCTAGTGAAACCTTCTTTGCTTTCTTCCACCCTTGTGACTTTCCTTATCAGAGCCCTTTCCTCGCTCTTTCCTTCTATTTCCGCCACATCAAGCCCCTCTTCTTCCTCTTTTCCTTCTTGAAGCTGCAACGCAAACTCTAGGCCCCACACGACGTCGTTCATAGAAGGCCTTTCGTTCCCATCTTCCACCAAACACTTCAGTGCCATGTCACTAAATGCTTTCAAACACTCTGGTGTGATACTTTCTATCAGCAAAGGATCCACCGTTTGATGAATCACACCCTCGCGATGGCATTTTCGGACCCACTCAACTAGACTTGATTTCTGCTTCTCAACGTTACGTTTCAAAGGAGGCCTCCCACACAATACTTCCAGCAATACAACTCCAAAAGAGTAAACGTCAGACTTTTCAGTCAACCGTTGACGCTTGTAGTATTCTGGATCCAAGTAACCAAGGCTTCCTTTTACCACTGTGCTAATATGAGACTTGGAAATCCCTGTAGGTCCTACTTTGGATAATCCAAAATCCGAAACCTTAGCCACCCATTTCTCTTCTATTAAGATATTTGTAGATTTCACATCGCGGTGGATGATATTATGTTTTGCACCTGTATGAAGATAGTGGAGTCCACGCGCCGCACCAAGGCACATCCCCAACCTTTTCTTCCAGGAAAGTGGAGGATTTTCTGAATCATAAAGATGATCACGGAGGGTCCCACGAGCCATGAACTCGTATACGAGGATCATCTCGTTTCCGTCGTTGCAGTAACCAATGAGAGACACTAAATGATTGTGACGAAGTTGAGAGAGCATTTCAATCTCCGTTTGGAACTCATGGAGGCCTTGTTGCGAACCTTGTTTGAGCCGTTTGATTGCCACAGGAACTGTACCTTTATCAATGTAGCCTTTATAGACATTACCAAACCCTCCAACGCCCACAATGAAAATATCATCAAAATTACTAGTGGCTGCTCTTATCTCATCTATAGAAAAGTAGCGACACAAATCAGACGGCAATGATGACCCATGGGATTTGTTTTTCTTGGATGACTCTGCTGATTTTTGTCCCCACCATGAACATCCTTCCCTGACCAGCGCTCTAGTGAATCGCCGGTAAATCAACAGAACAATAAGAGACAGCACAATGAAGCCTGATGTTGCCCCAACGATAATGGAAATTACCTTCGCTTTTTTCCTGTTCTTAGATGACTCTGAGGATGGCGTGGTTGGCGGTGGGGGTGATTGAGGTGGATCTGGATTAGGACCCGCGAGATTGTTATTGTAATCGCTAATTTTCAAAATTTCAATACCATTCAATAACACATCTCTGTAAGAACTTCTTGCATTAGGGTCTGGTTGCAACTTAATCGAAAGATTGAGCTTCTTGAAGCTTCCACCGGTCGGCATCGACACTGCATAGTCCTTATGGACAGGAACTAGTCTCTGATTCCGAGTCCACAACATCACATCGGCCACACGCTCCACCAAAACATCATTTATAAAGATCTGAAAAACTCTGTCTCCAGCTTTTTCAATGTGTTCATCAAACTCACAAAAATGCAATCTCACCATATAATTAAACACCGAATCCACTTCAAATTCCCAAGTGACATTAAATTTGGATTTTTCATTCATCCCGTAGTTCCGAGCAGTCTTGTATACATAATCAGGTGCAAAATAATTTTGATCATTTCGGTAGGTTAGATTTAAACCAAAAGCTGCTGAAATACTTCGTGAGCGCTCTATCTCCAAGTAGGCATTATCTGGTTCCCAATTCCGAAACATGGCAGTATCATTTTCCGGAGGGATTTGACTCCCACCAACGTTGATTCTGTACACTGTCTCCAAAGCACTGTCGTTATAGACCCCAAACTGCTGCGTTCGGCCGTCTAGCATAATCACGGCATCTTGGTCGAGTGGGTTGGTGTAATAAAGAAAGGTGGGCATAGAGACGACCTCGATCCCATTGATGAAAGCATAGGCGTTTGGATGAGATTGGTTGGGCATGAAGGTTACGTTTAGCCTCTGACCAGCGTCAACGTTGATACAGTATTCTCGTGATATGGTACCGTCTGAAGCACCACCGGCGTAAAGTGAAGCGTTGAAGTCCTTAAGAAGGGTGTAGTTTCCTGCTTTGACGGAGAAGATAGAGTCGGAGAGAAGGAAGTCGCCGTATGAAGATATGTAAAAGAAGAGACGAACAAACTTTTGGCCGTCAGTCACCGGAAATGAGTAGGAAAATTCAGAACGAGAGAGCCGGGCAGTGCCGTAAGGGATGTGCCGTACGTTTGATGCCTCAGCTTTGATATGTTGGGTTTTGTTGGCGGGATCTATGAAAAAAGTGGAGCCAATGTCTCCGATCCAGTTCGGCTGATCGTTAGCCGGAATATTGCTGGAGTCACCACCACAGTTGACTGCAATACGATCAACAGGACTGTAGGAGGTGACCGGAATAGTGAAAAGGAGATGAAAGAAAAAGAATAAGAGGAAGGAAACGGGGATTGGGGGTGAGTTAATCTTCTTGGAGATGGAGTTCTGGCTAAAGCTCGTCATAGTTGGTAGCTTCAGCGAGAAACTGACCATTCCGTTGGCTCTAGTTTGATCGGTTCTCTTAAAATGCAATAACGGGGGGTGATGTATATAGGATTCTCAGAAAAACAATTAAACTCTTTTATGATCAATTTATTATTAAATAAATAATGATCTAGGTATTTTTTTGATGAGATATTGAATTTATAGTTAATTAATACAGTAATTGCTAAGAATTATTTATAATTGAGAATATATCTATTTCCAGAAGACAATATCATCACTTAAGGAAAATTGATCTTCAATTTTTATCCTGCCTCTTAACTTATAAATTATTATGGTTATAATAAAAGGGATAGTATATTGTCACTACCATTTTTTCACTGTTAGATCATAATCTCAATAAGAGAGAGAAATAATAAAGGTAGATAAGATTCTGATCTAACAGTGAAAAAGTGGTAGTGACAAAAAATGGTAATAATAATATCCTATCCCATAATAAAAATAGGAAAATTGTAGCTAACATTTCTTCTTCTCGATTACCTCCAAAATTACAAGTGTACAAAAAGTCTTGGTGAGAAAAATGTGGAAGAATAAATGTGATTTTTTTAGAATTGATGAATAAGAAAATTTGGGAAAAGTCTTCCATTTTAAAATTAATACTAAGAAGGACCAACACATAATTAATGTAGCAGTTTAGGGCCTGCTTGGTCTTTTTGGATCTTAATTTTAAGTTCCAAAAGAGACATTTATATTAGGTGGGTAGTTACGAACCTGAATCGAATAACAGATAATAATATAAAAGAAAACATTAATTGCCAATATGGATGTAAATGAAGGTAATAGTACTCTGTGGGTACAAAACTCACCTAATACTAATATTATTTGTGTATAAATTTTTTTTAAAATCCTTCTCACAAAACAAATTTTTAATGAGAGGTTTTTCTCCAATTTTCCTTGATGAATTCGATATATGTGGATTTTAAAACATAATTTTTTATGAAGAAATTTTTATATACTCTGCGTGCGTAAATATTGATTAATTGAGATATTATTTAAAGATAAAATACATACATTAGGAAGAATTCCTAGTCAGTGATGACTTGTACTTTTCTAAGTCATTGACACGCAGTCCTTGGAAGAATATTCTTATATAAACCTGACTTATCATATCATTTTTAGTCCAATCAATTAAAATACACCAACTTGTGAGCGAGCTGATTTGGTACTCTTAAATACTAACTCCTATATTAATAAAATTAAAAAAATGTCACAAGATTCACTTTTAATCATTGGGAGTGATGTGTATGATTCTCAGAAAAACAATTAAACTATTTTATGATCAATTTGTTATTAAATAAATAATGGTCTAGGTATTTTTTTATAAGGTATTGTTTGTATAGTTAATTAATACAGTAATTGCTAAGAATGATCTATAATTGAGAATATATCTGTTTTCTGAAGACAATATCATCACTTAAGGAAAATTGATCTTCAATTTTTATCCCGTCTCTAAACTTATAAATTATTATGGCTAAAATAAACATAAGAAAATTGTAGCTGACATTTATTCTTCTCGATTACATCCAAAATTACCTGTGTACAAGAAGTCCTGGTGAGGAAAATGCCGAAGAATAAATGTGATTTTCTAGAATTGATGAATAAGAAAATTTGGGAAAAGTCTCCCATTTTAACATTAATTACAGCCTTGTATAAAAAAAAAAACATTAATTACAAGAAGCACCAATATAGAGTTGTTGTAGTATTGTAAAGCCCGGTTTTAGGTCTCAAATTTAAGTTTTAAAGGAGACACTTAGGAGGAAGTGAGAAACAATTACAAACTCCAAATTAAATAGCAGATGATAATAAAAAACAAAATCAATCACTAAGAAAGATCTAAATGAAGGTAATAGTACTCCCTGGATACAAAATTCACCTAATACTAATAGTGTGTATAAAAATTTCCAAAGTCCTTCTCACAAAATAAATTTTCAATTAGGGGTTTTCTTCAAATTTCCCTTGATGAATTGCATATATATGGATTTTTTTAAAAAAATTTATTGAAGAAATTTTTATATACCCCGCGTCGTAAATATTAGTTAATTGAGATATTATTTAAAGATGAAATACTTACATTAGGAATAATTTCTTGTCAGTGATGACTTGTACTCTTCTAATTCTTTGAAAAATTCTTCTATATAAACCTGATTTGTCACATCATCTATGCTCTAATCAATTAAAATACCCTAATTTGACATTCTTAAATATTAACTCACATATTAATAAAAGATGTCAAAAGATTAATTCTTTCATTACTTTTGAAACTTTAATTAAGTTATTTATTTTTAAAAAATATAAAAATATGAAATACATAAACAGCTAACTAAAATTAATATTAACTGAGTTATTGTATTTTAACTTGTCAAATCATAAATAATCACGTAGCAAACTAAATTCACACCAAAAAAAAAAAAATCAGAGAATTTAGACCCAGAGAGGCGTGCAGCGCCATAAGGTACTGGTGTGTCGGCTTTGACGGAGATGGTGGTGGCGTGGCGGTCAATGAGATAAAATAGAGAGGAGCTGATGTCTCCGGTCCATTTTCGCTGATCAACAGACGGAATATTGCCGGAGTTACCACAATTGACGCCAAATAGATCATCAGGTATGTAGGAAGAAGTGACGCACACATTTAAACTTAGTTGGACAAAGAAGAGAAATAAGTGGAAGAACACGGTGGCGGTCAGTGGTGGTTTAATCATAATGAAGAGAATCAGAGGCACTACTCACTACTGTGGTATTACATTCAGAGGTCTGTTAATTTAGATCAGCTTTCTCAGAAAAATAATGAGGACAAAGAAAACGAGTGCTGTTCTTTCTCAATTATTTTCTTAGGGCCCATAGCTATTGTAGTTTCACGATAATAAAATCCATGTCAAACTTAGATGTGTGGAGTTCGATTTATTTCACTTAATTATACTGTTCTGTATAGATGTTTAGCTTTATTGGACTAGTATATCGATATTGAATTAAATAACTACTCTAAGATATCTATGAGGTAGATACCTAGGAAAATGATAGATTACTGTGTATGAATAAGGCTTTCGTCAAAAAAAGGGGTGGTGTGTGTGCACAGTGACGGCTGAATATTAAACTGGGAGAGAATTTTCATACCTTAGGGTTTATCTCTTATTTATAGAGTTTTATCTGTTGGGTTTGAACTCATGGGCCCTGTGTGTCTTATTGTCCAAATATTGTGTCGCCACACCTAGCTAGGTTGAGATCCTTGATTAGGATATTCCTTGATTATAGCCTTGATTATACGTTGGTTAGGATCTCCCTCCATTATAGGCGGATTCTGATCCGGATTGCCTTTTGTTGGCCATACCGTAAATGTGCCTAATGTAGGTCCGTAACATATACAAAAATATTTTGGGCCTACATCTTTTTGATTTATTTGGAGATTCAAAACTCTATTTAATCAGGGGTATCATCATCCTCGTAAAGTCATCACAAAGAGCCACATAATTAAATTGTCCACCTTTTTGGTGTTCTCTAGCTTTCGATGAAGGGGCATTCAATTTGAATTCGTTACGGCTCCGAAAAAGAAAATTAAAAGTTGTGAGTGTATGACTGTATATAAGTTCTGATATTAAAAAAAATTACTGTGTCTGTTTATATTCAAACTAATAAAAGAATTAGGAGACATAACTTTCAGCGTTAAAGTCATTAGCAAATAATAATAATAATAATATGATGATGATGATATTGGAGTGATTTCTAAAAGAACACCCATGTGTTTCTATTGAAATATTTCCATATGCCTAATTAATTGCTTTTTGTAACTGGAGTTCGTGATCAAAATTAAACTCTGAGAAATTCAACCCACTGGACGGTGAGCTCACAAATTTAATTCCACCTTTGATTCGTTCGTCATCTATCACTAATAATACTATGTTTGGATTGAGAAAAAAGTGATGAAAGGAAACTAATGAAAGATAATACTAGAAAGAAAAACTTTTAAAAATGAAAAAGAAAAAAAAAACAATTTACTACCTGTCACGGTAATGTAAAATCTACTCCTCCCGTCTTTAATATAGCCCCTAATTAAAAATTGGGTTAATGTGCGATATTACCAACGAACTATTGGCTTAGGAGCGTCCAGCACAATTAACTATTAAGTGGACCAAAAATACCAACAAACTTTTTAAAAAGGAGCGTTCAGCACAACGTCATTAACACCGTTAACAAAAAGTTAATCTCCGTTATCTAATGTGCAGATTGGCCAACGAACTCTTATTCCAGAGCGCCAAAGACAAAATTCTAAATTTTACTAAATTAAATAATTTTTCTCAATTGTCATTATTCAAAACTACTTGTATAGATATCTATGGAAAAAATTATTCATTCTTTAATTTTGTCAAAATTATAATTTGCTAAAATAAACAAAAGTTTTAATTAAAAATATAATTATATGATTTAAATAAAACTCAAGGTGTTTTATATTCTTTTCTTTCGATTTTGCCGTTAACTTAATATCATTATATTCAAGATAGATAATGTATTGTTGGGAATAAGTTATACGGCAATTGACACAATTGAGCTTTAAGAACTACTAACCTAAATTTCTTGCTATAATTTAAAGAGGGAAACAAATTATACTTATAAATTTAGATTAATAAGACTTATATTTAGAAATAAAATAAAAATAAAAATCATGATAGAGTAAAAATACATACATAAATGTACTCTAATTTATTTGATTAATAAGTGCACTTTTACTTATTTTACTCTAATTCTCTCCTATCATTTATCATACATTCTTTTTCTCATAAAAATTATTATTTTATTTTAGAAGAAATTTATGTGAGTTTTATTATAAAAATAAATCATATAATTTTTTGTTTAAAATATATAATAAATTATAAAACACCTTGAGTTTTTTTTAAATCATATAATTATATTTTTAATTAAAAATTTTGTTTATTTTAGCAAATTATAATTTTGACAAAATTAAAGAATGAATAATTTTTGTCCATAGATATCTATACAAGTACTTTTGAATAATGACAATTGAGAAAAAATTATTTAATTTAGTAAAATTTAGAATTTTGTGTTGGACGCTCCTAGAATAAGAGTTCGTTGGCCAATCTGCACCTTAGATAACGGAGGTTAACTTTTTGTTAACGGTGTTAATGGCGTTGTGATGAACGCTCCTTTTTAAAAAGTTTGTTGGTATTTTTGGTCCACTTAATAGTTAATTGTGCTGGACGCTCCTGAGCGAATAGTTCGTTGGTAAAATCGCACCTTAACCCTTAAAAATTTGATCCTCATCCTAAATGTAATATGTATATCCTATTCTACTCTTATGAAAACTCAACAAGAGGGAGTAGTCTGTACTCTATAATGCAATTTTTACTTCATCTTATATTAAAGATATAATATGATATTCTCTCTGATCCTTATTATAAGGCACCAACTAACTTTTCTCACAAACCAATAAAAGTAGTTAAAGTCAATAAAGTTGTCATAAAATCTAAGTAATTTTCAATATTACCCCTATTAATTGCACTAAACTCCAATATTATATTAATTATTACTCTCACCCATTACCTTTATTAATTAGGGGCAGACATGAAAAAAAAATAATCAATGCTCATTGGGAACAAGCAAGTGCCTTATAAAAAGGACCAAATATACTTACTAGTTGGTGTCTTATAATAAGGATCAGAGGGAGTACTATATTTACAAGTTTTCCCTTGCTAATACTTTTCCCTCTCTAATTTCCAACCCATCTAAAGTCAAAACCTACTACCTACTTTACAAATTCTTCCACGTTCGTCCCTTTCCTTGATAGAGCCCTTTGCCTTCAATTTGGGCCTCCCGTGGAATCCGTCAGGGAAATGTCACTTCAACCTGTCACCTTATGAGACCTCACGTCATCACAGTGTGTCACGTTCTCTTCTTCGGATAACCTAGAATTTGAAACGTCCACCACCCGTTTCTTAGTACAATTGTGCATAGCTAACTTCTGTGCTTAATTTGCAACTTGCTTGGAAAGGTGTGATAGATTTGGAAATAGCGAAACCTCCAAAATTGATTGTAAGTCTTAATGTCAAGGTGGTCCAAGTATAGGGGATAAATATATGGGAAAATCATTTTCAGGGCCCTTTTAATATTGACAATCCCAAAAAAGGTCCCAAAATTTTGATTATCCCAAAAAAAGCCCCAAAGCATTTTCTGACATACAATTCTAAAAAAAAATGACATTGGTGCCCTCTTACTCAGTGACATTATATTGGTGCCCACACGAATAACTCTCAACTCTCGTATCTCTCTCTCGACTGTGGACTCAACTCTCTCAACTCTCGGAAACGTGAAACCGTAAACCGCCGTCGCCGTAGTTATCATCGTCGCCATGTGACTTCCAGTCCTTCACCAGTGAAGAATCAAGGTCCTCCACTGTCGACCACGATTGTTGGCGACCTCGATTTCCTCCTCCGCCTCACCTTTATCATCTCTGGCGCCAGCGAAATAGAAAATTAATCAGGGTGCGCAGTGATTTCCGGATGAGTTTCAAGACTTTTACTTATTAATACCTCGCTAATGTAAGTTGATTATTTATCGAATCTTTAGGTCTAGTTTCAAGCAATCCCTCTTCACTCTCCTCTATTTTCAAGCTGTAAATGATAAATCATATTTCTTATGTCCACTATTTTTCTGTACCAAGACAATTTTAGGTGCTTAATGAATTTTTTAATTATTTCTTCAAAGTTGCGTCTATCGGCAGTGAGCTTGACCTCCCCTTTTATTCGATTCTTGTGGTCATTTGTTGCTCTAGTGATGAATTTGGGTGTCTGCCCGCAATTAATTCTGCATATCTGCTTACTCGTAGATTTTGACAAGTCCGATGCCCAACAAGAGCATGTTTTGGCCATTGAAAGACTTGATCCTAGATTAGCTGCGCTCAGAATTGAGCCGTGCCCTTGCCATACGAGTGAAAGTTACTTTTGGAAAGTCTATTTTGTACTTTTGCATTCAAGGCTTAATGAACAAGATGCTGAGGTTTTATCCACTTCTCAGGTGAGTGACTAGGATTTCACTCTGGTTTTCATATTGTTCTTGCAATTTTGAATGCATACATTACCTTAATCTTGTGGTGGCTCCTTGTTTGATATGCTAATATGGTCCTTTATCTCAGTAGACTTCTTATATTTGAGTGCAATTTCAATCCCTCTCAAGTGGATTTAAGATTACTAAATATGGTCGTCTTTTGCTTTTATTTGTTTAGGCTATGGGTTGAAACCAGTCACAATGTTTTCTAACTTGCTTGTTTGTCATTGGGATGATTGTAGATCATTGACTCAAAGTCCACAGAGGAGAATTCTTTCACTTAATTTTGAAAAATGTGATAGAAATAACAAGACTAGGGGAAAATGGTAAATGAAAGAAGGCATTATGAGTGTTCAGATTATGTTCATGCTATCCCATGATTTTTTGCTTTGTGGTTTCTGTGTGGGCAATTCTTTAATGCTCTGGAGAAAGTCCGCTTCTTTAGGACAAACCCTGATGGAACTGATGACCGAGTGCAACTAGAGAAAGCATCTCATATATTTAATGATGTTGTAATGGTACGCCATACTATTTCATGAATATCCATATGATTCTGTTGATGTTAAAGTTTAGGGAATGATTTGGAAGCTCTAAAGCCCAAAACGTTGATTTCAACCAAGTATTTTTGTTCTTTTGATTTTTTGCGCCTCTTTTCTTTGTACATGCACGTGAATGTTTTATCTTTCTAATTTTGTAATGGCAATAATAGTCTGAATTACATGAAGTATGTTGTTAAGAACCTTGTATATTTTCTTACAGGGACTTGTGTAGTGGTTGATCAGCCATCTTATGAACACACATCGAGAAAAAGTGTCATCGATGATCGTGAAATCCCACAAGCGAAAGATGAGGCATTAGGCAGCAAGCTTGTTAGAGACATAGGCTCACCTGTTATTCATTAACATAAGTTTGATTGGTTGTAGAACACTTGACTATGTATTGATGACAAAGTTGTGTAAATTTTCTGATGTTGGTTAAATGACATTTTAATATGAATGAGAATAACGCTTTTTTCTTGCATCTATCAGTAGCCTATGTATCAGTAGCCACTAACAACAATAACAAGGGGCACTAACAACAATATCAGTACCTACTAACAACAATAATAGAGGCGTTAACAACACTAACAGGGGCACTAACAACAATAATGGGGGCTGGTGTAGTTGTTATTTTTTGTTGATGTAGTTGTTAAAGGGGCTGATGTGATTGTTAATGGGGGCTGATGTAGTTGTTAAAGGGGCTGATGTGGTTGTTAATGGGGGTTGATATAATTGTTAAAGGGGCTGATGTGGTTGTTAATGGGGGCTGATGTTGTTGTTAATGGGGGCTGATATAATTGTTAAAGGGGCTGATGTGGTTGTTAATGGGGGCTGATGTGGTTGTTAATGGGGGCTGATGTGGTTGTCACCTCCATTAACAACTATATCAGCCTCCATTAACAACAATATCAGTAACCACTAACAACTATATCAGCCCCCATTAACAACAATATCAATAATCACCAACAACAATATCAGTCTCCACTAACAACAATATTAGTCCCCCACTAACAACAATATTAGTCCCCCACTAACAACAATATTACTACCCATTAACAACAATATCATATTAACAACTTTATCAGTTTAACATTAACAACTCCATCAGTGGGTGTTAACAATTATATCAGTGGCGTTAACCGATGACAAAAAATTTCATCATGTAATTGAAATTCGAACATCAAGTAACTTCAAATGAACCTTTACACAATATCAAATTAACAAAGAGTAGAGAGGCAATTTTTTTTTGATAATGTCATTAAAATTAAAAAATCAAGTAACCATCATCAGAACCAAGCGATAAATACAAATTGATGTTTATACAAAAACTAATGGGTTAAACACGCGTCCTAAATACAATCAATATGATTTTGCCCATTACAAGTCATCCTAGCAACCAAACAAGTTTGCTACCTAATTGTTCCTCTTCCACTTGTAGGACTCTTCAACCAAAGATAACGCTTTTTCTCGCTATTTGCAACATTTTATCCTCAATATAGCCGTTATAGAGCATGGGGATTGCAAACAACACACAGCTAGGGACAAAATTCAGTTCTAAGAAATCCATCCTACTTTTAGCCATCAGAAAGGAGCAGATCAGTCACCACTTGCACAGGCCCTACAGCCACAATGAACAAACTTGACAACTTTCTCTTGTGAGGTTACTCGGTACTCGACAAACACAAGTAGTTCCAAAGTTGTGTTCCTGTGGTTGCATGCACATCAAGCAACATAGACGTTCATATCCAGGCTACAAAATAAACAACAATCAAAATAATATAATATCTTAAATAGTGGCGGACCTAGGATTTTAGGTTTGTGGGTGTACAATTAGTGGTAGGATTTAGGGGTTCGAGGGCAGCGCCCCCGAAAATTTTTTTTAAGGAAAGTTTTAAACGCATTAAAAAACAAAAGCAAAAAACTACAATAAGCTAGCTCATCTCAATGCTTCCTCTAAGCAACTGAAGCTATGATTTCTAATTCCAAAGCAACTAAACAATTCGCACTCTATGTCAATTTAGTAAGTAATCAGCAAGTAATCCAAAACAAGATAAATTAACATCCAAAGGATGAAAAGACAAGATTCATAATCAACAAACTATGGATAATTCACACTCCAGAGTAATTTTTTTTTCAAGATACAGGAAGAATGATATTCAATGATTCAGATAATGAAAAAGAAAAAAGAATTAATGACACATATCTATGGCAGGTCACAGTATTCAACGGCCATGAACAATGTAACTCATTATTCATACTCTGTTTCCTATAGGAAAACATGTCTAGTTCAACATAATCAACATCAAGGGAAAAAGACTTGTAATAATTTCAAGTCTATAGAATACTTCTCTTTACAAATACATACATTTACACCACCAAAAATTGAGCTGCATAGTTTGTTGTTTACTGAAAATTGATCATTCAACACAATATATGAAAGGGGAAAACTTCAATTTAGTTTCTAGATGCTTCTGTGAAGTTCTTTAATAGATTTATGAAACACAGCCAGCTTTTTAAAAACAGTCAATATCATCATGGCTAGTTCCAAAAAGGATCTACCAACTACGTTTTTATTGAAAGAACCTATGGCAAACAATCAAAGTTGCACCACTTGCTCTTGAAATGATAGATTTTACATTTGGAAGTTTGCTCTATACAAAATGAGTGGTTGAAAATTTAACCACCAAGTAATTACAAAAAGCTAATCAAAAGAACTTTTCAAATTTGATAAACTCTAGGGGGGAAAAATCCAGCAGCAGATCTTATAGAAAAATGTAATGTGGAAAATCAAAAATTAGCAACAACACACCTTTATGAGGCCTGTCCCTGTGACATGATCAGCATGTACATGGGTGTTCATGGCATATACAAGCTTTAGTCCCAATTCTTGAATAAGTGATCAATCTCTACCCATTGTCTTATCTATTGGGTCAATCAACTGAACATTCAAATAAAAAAAAACTCCATTAATCACACAACAAATATGCCAAGAAATCCCCAATAATGTAGCTCAAAATAACCACTCCTTAACAACATAAAATCCAGAAACAATTTATGAGAATCTCCAGAAACCCAATTTACAACACAAACTGATGCAGAACCAGACTAGAACCAAGATCAAACAATCCGATAAGATTGAGAACTTACCACGGCTGGTTTACTGGGGTGTAAAACATCAGTGAGGAGATAAGTGTAGGTCGAAGATTCTTTCTCAAAAAGCTAACGGAACAAACCCTAATCTGCGAAATGGGGGGAAATGGGGATCCAAAATCGATTTGGAGACAAGAGAGGGCAAAGAACGATGAAGTTGGTGACGAGAGAGGACAGAGAACGATGGAAATCGATTTGGAGAATTGGAGATGAGAAAGGGAACGATGGAAATGGGGATCCAAATCGGAGACGAGAGAGAGAACGATGGAAATGGTTGGAGGATCGGAGACAAGAGAGGGAACAATGGAATTAGGGATCCAAATCGCAGATGAGAGAGGGAACGATGGAATTAGGGATCCAAATCGCAGAAATTGGGGAAAAAACGAGAGGGAACGATGGAACTTGGGGGGAAAAATCGCAGAAATCGGGGAAAAAACGAGAGAGGGAACGAAGGAACTTGGGGAAAAAAAGTGTAAAAGGAACTCCAGAAGCTCGAACCCGTGACTTGTTACTAAGAAGAGGGAGTAGAATATTAACCATTGCACCACCTATACATCCTGTCACTAATTTCTTTCAAAAAATATATATTTTGTGTGTGCACTTGCCCACATTGGCACCAATGTAGGTCTGCCCCTGATCTTAAATAGAATTCTCAAATGAGATAAAAAAGATTATTTAGCAACAAGAATTCAACATTATCAATAAATTTAGAGATTACACATTGATGGATTATTTTATTATTTATTGGTATGCTTTCATTAATCAATGCCAGAAATATGATAGAGCTAAACTTCTTTTCTGTAAAATAATTGCATCCTCAAAATCATATGCCATAGGAAAATCCCAACCTCCATAATCTCTACACTGTTATCATTAAGTTTCACATGAGCACCTAGCTTGCAGTCACTGAATGAATACTATGGAGTCTCATACAAATCCAATGTAAACTTATTTGCAAAAAAAAAATGTAGATAAGGTATGGCAAGTATAAGGATTAAACTAAAAGAACACAACTCTATCTATGCATGTTATGCCAAAGAAGTTTTCAGCACTTACAAGCAAGGACGCCACAAGTCTCTAAATTTTTGTTTGTATTTGACTTGTCAAGCTTCATAAAATTCTCCATCAAAGTAGATTTTGAAAGTAGATTTAGGGATCTATATAATCATCAATTTGATGATGTAAAAAAAATATTACTCTACAAAGTACTCCCGCCATAACCTCAGATTCAAGGATCTAGATTATCCTAATCAATTTTACCCAAAAAAAAAAAAAACTTAAGAACACCCTTGCTATAATGTAAGTTTCATGTGACACATGACAATCACAAGATACTTCACTAAATTCTTCTATAGTCAACAAGTACTCTACCTCATAACTGATTAGTTCTCCACATACTTAACAAGATTCAGAAAAAAATGGAGTCCATATATATAATGGAAATTGAAGAAATTACTGATAGCACTATAACAAAGAAATGCTGGATAGCACTATCATCATTGTTATGGTCATCTACAGGTTCAGCAATAGGCAAAAGAAAAAAAAAAGGAAATAATCAAAAGAAGTTATAAATAGTGAAAGCCACACTTACTGGTGAAAGAGTGGAAGATGGGGAATGCGAGTGTTGAAAAGATATGGCAGAAGAAATTTGAGAAAAATTAGGGGGGGGGGGGATCTGAGTTGAGATAGAAATTGTAATCTATAAATAGCCCCAGATACAAATTTTTATCGGGCTAGCCTCCACATGATAGACGCAACTTTAAAGAAATAATAAAAAAATTCATTAAGCACCTAAAATTGTCTTGGTACAGAAAAATAGTGGACATAAGCAATATGATTTATCATTTACAGCTTGAAAATAGATGAGAGTGAAGAGGGATTGCTTGAAACTAGACCTAAAGATTCGATAAATAATCAACTTACATTAGCGAGGTATTAATAAGTAAAACTCTTGAAACTCATCCGGAAATCACTCACACCTTGATTAATTTTCTATTTCGCTGGCGTCAGAGATGATAAAGGTGAGGCGGAGGAGGAAATCGAGGTCGCCAAGAATCGTGGTCGACGGTGGAGGACCTTGATTCTTCACCGGCGAAGGACTAGAAGTCACATGGCGACGATGATAACTACGGCGACGGCGGTTTACGGTTTCACGTTTCCAAGAGTTGAGAGAGTTGAGTCCACAGTCGAGAGAGAGATACAAGAGTTGAGAGAGTTATTCTTGTGGGCACCAATGTCACTGAGTAAGAGGGCACCAATTTCATTTCGGGTCAGCAAATCAAAACCGAAACCGAAAACCGAACCGACTAATTTTGGTGTTCGGTTTTTTCGGTTCGGTTTTTTTTTTCTGTTGTTTGGTTTTTTCGGTTTTTGTAATTCGGTTTTTTCGGTTTTTGCAAAAAAAATTCGGTTAAAACCGAAAAACCGATTTTTTTTTATTACTTTTTTGTTAAAAAAATCATAATTAATTCTACAAAAATCGTTTTCGAGTGCTTCAAAATTCCTCATGACCCTTGACATGTCTATTTTCAAGGAAAAATATTCCCAGAAGCAAGAAAGTCACGGATCATTCCCAGTTTAATATTTTCTTAACGCTGCCTAATTTATAACTCCATAAATAAGGCTTAACTTCAAAAATATGTTACTGCTTGTGTAGAACTCAAAATGCTACATAATTTATATATTTAGAAAGCCCTATATGTCTACTTTATTCATGTAAAATTTCATAACTTTATGTAAAATTCGGTTAAACCGAACCGAAAAATTTCGGTTTTTTCGGTTTTTGGTTCGGTTTTTAAAATACCCATAATTCGGTTTTTACCGAAAACCAAACCGAAAAACCGATTGCACAGCCCTCATTTCATATTAGAATTGTATGTGAGAAAAGGCCCCTGCCTTTTTTGGGATTATCAGAATCTTAGGGCCTTTTTTGGGATTGTCAGTGTTTAAAGGACCCTGAAAATGATTTTATATATATATATATATATTCCATGCTGAGACTTCAAGGGGCTAAAGGTCCAACTTTTAACAACTTTTCTCAATAATATTCAACACGTTTGTTGAGTGTGTTTGTTGAGTGTTTCAGGCAAAAATATTAAATGTGCGTTGGAAAAAAATCACAGTAAAAAAAAAACCCAATAACAGTGTTTGGATCAGCTTTATTTGTATTGGGCTTTTTCCCTTAAAGCTCCTTAATCTAAAACTCCCTCCTTTTTATCAAAAAAAATAAAATAAAATAAAAGCTCCCTCTGGAGGTTCTTCTGCGTCAGTTAGCTTCTTCTGAACGTGGGGCTCACTGTGGAGCAAAACTGGGGTTCACGTAAAGAAAAAAAAGTTTGAACGTGGGGCCTGTTATGTTTTTGATTGACCTTCCACTACTTCCAGCTTTTCTTTTAAAAAAAGAAATTTGAGGGATCAAAACATCTAATTTTAAATTTTAGGGATTAAAACTAAAAGAGATAAATTGTTTTTAATTCTTTTCCTTTTTTTAACAATTTCTATCATTTAATTTTTTAATTTAAGTTAAAATTAAAATTCTTATCTTCAATTATCACAATATATACAACTAATATATATGTAATATTCAACAAGATTTATGCTCTTTATGTAGAAAATAAGTCACAACTCCCACCGCTAACTCAAATAGGCCCAATTATCTTCACCACAAATGAATTGTCTTCGTGATAGAATCAAAGACAAACTTGTCAGGCATAACAATGGGAGAAATTAATGTATTATTTGTATGCATTTTATTTTATAAACAATTTTATCCATTAAATATATTTAATTAAGCACTTTATTTTTTATTAAACTTTTAACTTTTTTTCAAATTTAAATTAAAATTTTTATTATCTCAATATATACAACTAATATATATATGTAGTATTTAATATGATTCATGTTCTTTTCAGTCATTTTCCATCTCACCTGACTTTTCAAATAATAATCCAAACACTCATCAATTTAGAAAAAAACCACTTCTGCAAAAAGCCAAATGGGCAATCCAAACACATTCATATTTACAACTTGACTTTTTTCTCTACCGAGCTTTTACAAAAGTCAGATAGCTTTTAAGCCACCGCTCCTACCGCAAACCCAAACAGGCTAATTTGTTTGTTGCTTTACAATATGCTTTGGTTGTTTGAATGATAAATGTGGCCATAATGTGAATCGTGTTAGATATGAAATTGAAGATGTACATATTGTAGGTTGAGGAAAATTGATTGTTGGATATGTAATGATATATATGGAATGAAAATGACTGTTGCTGTCCTGTTCCGATATGAATTGATGCAGAAGTTTGGCTACTGTAAAAATTTTGGTTAGAATGCATTCTCACTTTAGCGCATTATGTTCAAACTTAATGCATCGTTCGAATGTTTGAAATGAAAAACTATATTTGGTTCACCCACATAGCGTCTATCAACTTTAATTTACCACATATGAGAAGGCAAATTTCCTTCATTTTATTTCCTTTCACCCCACAGGCAATATTATATAATTTTTGTGGCCTCCCTTATGGTCCTCTCAATTTTCCTTCTCAACCAACGCGCTATCTAGTTTGAGATCCGTATATTCCAGAAAAAAAAAAAGGTTGAATCAGTCAAATCATTTTTTTTCTTTTTTTATTATAGGGGCATAATGGGAAGAAGTGAAGGTCACAGATGAAGGAGAGGGCGCAAGCGACCATTGACGGAAGTGAAGGTCACAGATGAGAGCGATACAGAAGGTGGGTGTTTTGTTTTTTAGGGGCATTATTGGTATTTTACCTCTCCTTCCCACTTAACCAACTTCCTTTTCTTCCTACCAAACATTTTGTTTTCCCTCAATTTAAGTTTCATTCTCATGTCTACCAAACAGCTCACCTTTTTAAGTTCCTCTCAATCTTTCCTTCCACTCATTTCTCTTCTTTAAGTTCCTTTCCCTCCTTAAATCTTCTCCGTATCAAATGGGGTCACAGATGTGTGGCGTTCGTATTATTTCACTTAATTCTACAAAAATATTTTGGGGCTACATCTTTTTGATCTATTTGGAGATTCAAAACTCTATTTAATCACGGGTACTATCATCCTCGTCAAGTCATCACAAAGAGCCATATAAATTGTCTACCTTGGTTCTCTAGCTTTCGTTGAAGGGGCATTCAATTTGGAATTCGTCAAATAATACGGCTCCGAAAAAGAAAATAAAAGTTGTAAGTGTATGACTGTAAATAAGTTTTGATATTAAAAACAATTACTGTGTTTGTTTATATTTAAACTAATAAAAAAAAATTAGGAGACATAACTTTCAGCGTTAAAATCAGTAGAAAATAATAATGATAATAATAATAACAACAATATGATGATGATGATGATAATGGAGTGATTTATAAAAGATCACCTATATATGTTTCTATTGAAATATTTCCATATGTCTAATTAATTGCTTTTTGTAACTAGAGTTCGTGATCAAAATTCTGAGAAATTCAACCCACTGCTCGGTGAGCTCACAAATTTAATTCCCCCTTTGATTCATTCGTTATCTATCACCAATAATGCTATGCTAGGATTAAAGAGAGTGCGAGGAAAATAGGGAGATATAATATTAGAAATAATTTTTTTTTTTAAAATGGTAAAAAAACAACTTACTATTCCGCTTCTTAACGTATGACTTAATTGAGAAGTTAATCATGATCCTGAAGGTGGAATATCATCTAGAGGGGGGTGAATAGGTGATTACAAAAACTTTTTCGCTAAACGTTTCAAACACAAATAAGACAACGACAAAGAAAAGTAATAGACACAGAGGAATTTATACTGGTTCGGTCTAACTCAACGACCTACGTCTAGTCCCCAAGCACACCTTGGGATTTCACTAGCACTTCAAAACAAATACAATTACACACTGTAAATCTGGATGATCCTCTCACTCTAGGACTCACTCCCTCTTACACGTTGTAATCGTACACCCACACTTAAGGTTCCACAACCTTAAGACTTTAACGAATCAAAGATGAGTGTTTAGAAACTCCTCACGAGTATATAAAAGATAAACCCTGAAGTACAGGAAATATCCAAAGATATTAAATGAAACTAATGAAACAATAGATTGAATAAGTTCGTATTGAATGCACAGAGTTTCGGTAGTTGAGAATTAAATGCTTCTGGTATTTATAAGTGTTGACATTTATGACCATTGAGAAGCTTTGAAGATTAGTCCATTGAGGCTCTTTAATATAGCCGTTGGAGAGACGAGAAGCAGAATCATCAATGCTTACAGACATTCTTTAATTCTTTTATTCCTTCGATTATGACCGTTGGAAGTCCAGCAAAGACAATGAAATAATATTACCCAAAACGTCTTTCTGATGCCCAGAGGTATGTCCGTTGGTTGAGTGTCTCGAACATGTAAGTGCATTAAATGCTCTGACACGTTGGATTACTTTATTGGAAAACAGCTTAATTCGCATTCTAATAATCTGTATCTCATTAACAAACTGATTAATTGAAGTTAAGAACAATAATGATTGATGATATGAAGAATCCAAAAACATACTTAGAAGATTTTAGAAGATGCAAAATGATTTCAAGAACGGAGCAACATTGGCTTGAGTCAAGTCTATTACAGGCTCGAGTCAAACCATCGATCAAGGCACAGAGAAGTTTTGAAATTGCTATCTGACTCGAGGCAGACAAAGGCTTGGCTTGAGTCAAGGCTTAGGCTCGAGTCAGAGAAAGGTGTGGCTTGAGTCAAATTCAATTAATCATTTAAACAATAGCGGCTTTTAACTCGAGGCAAAAATATTCAGGCTCGAGTCAGCAGCCTCTCGACTCGAGGCAGCCAAAATAGGGTCGAGTCAAATGTGAAGAAAAGAAATTTGAAAGTTCAGAAATAGGTGCCTGGCTCGAGTCACTAAGTGTTGGCTTGAGTCAAAGTCCATTTTCAAAAGTAACGGTCTATATTCTTGGCTAGAGTCAATCTATCTGGCTCGAGTCAGCGAAGATAAATCAAAGAGCTTTTTCAAGTTTTCAAACCACTTGGCTCGAGTCAGAGAATGAGCTGGCTCGAGTCAAGACCCAAACTTGAGGCAGCGTTTTGGTGGCTCGAGTCAAATATTACAATTTTGAAATATAAGAGAGAGGATTGACTCGAGTCACGAAGTATTGACTCGAGCCAATCTGACAGCAAACCTTTTGCTAATAAACATCAAGTTTTTAACTGAATCAAACCAATTTGATTTTAACCATAAAGTATACATTGTTTCTAAAGTTAGTCATCATCAAAACACATATTGAGAACTAACAGATCCTAAATATAATATTTACTCCCTCCGGTCCTAATTATAGGAACACATTTTGTAGTTGGTTTTGATCCTAATTATAAGAGCAAGTTTTAACTTTTGTCAATTTTTTCTTGTAATACCCCTATTTATACTTTTTCAATAATAATTAAAGACAATAATAATTTAATAACACACCTATATATTCTATAAAGTAAATAATGTTTGCAACTCATAATAATATCTGAGAAAACTCTTAATAAGACGACTCTTATTTAGTTAATCCTAATTATTTAGTTAATACAAAGCTGGTCTATCTATATATCTGAACCAGATACCCGATGATAATATCAAAAATCATCTTATTTAGTTAATCCTAATTATTTATCATTCCCTTTTATTTATTTAATATTTTTATTTTAACATGAGAAAATATGTTTGTTTATATATATATTAATAATTATTGCAGTAATGCATTTTTCGGGGAGTATATGAATGAGGGACCTGGATCAAATAGAAGTGGGAGGGTTTCGTGGCCTAAAGCTTTAACGGATGATGAAGCACTGGGATTTGTTGGCAGAACCTTTATCAACGGATTTGATTGGTTTCGAATATGACTGAAGGAATATTTCAAGTTTTGGGATTGGGCAAGACATGGTATTTTAGTAAGGTAAAGCCGGGTCATATCATGTAATTGAAGTCCCGGACTGTCAAGAGTACCAATTGCGGGGCTATCGATTCAGCTAATTTTACCTTGATGTAATTTTTAATTTTAAGCAAGGGTATTTTCGAAAAATAATTATAATCAACTAATTCAACTTCTCTCTTTAATTTCTCCAAATTCTGGTAAATAGTTCCTATAATTAGGACCGGAGGGAGTATTTCCTAACATATTGCTATTGATACTCAATTGGAGGGAGTAGTCTATACTCTATAATGCAATTTATACTACATACAATTGAGATCTTATATTAAAAATATGATGAAGTAGTATTTTTGTAAGTTTCCCCTTCCTAATTTTTTCCCTCCCAAGAAATAAAGTTAAAACATACTACCTCCTTTACATATTCTTCCACGGGAAGGAGATCCTCTCCTTAGCTTCTTTTTTATTTTCTCTCGTCGGCCTCATCCGGACCGTTGTTTGAGAAAATGAAAAAAAAGTTAAAATAGTACTCACTCCGTCCCTAATTATAGGAGCAATTTAACCGATTTTGGGAGAATTAAGGAGATGAGTTAAGGTAGTTAATTTTACTCATTTTCCTAAAATGTCCTTATATAAATTTAAAATGACACAAGTTGCCCTAATTATAAGTGTTTCTAATTTGCCTTACGTTAGATATCCATGACATATTAGTTTATATATGTATATTAGTTGCTTTTTATATAGCCATGTGTATACATATATGTATGTGTATATATGTGTATACATATAGATCTATCTACACACACACACACACACACACACACACACACACACACACACACACACACACACATATATATGTTTATATATGTGTGTGTGTGTTCACACATATATATCTACACATATATATATTGACACACATAAACACAAATCTACATATATATGTAAACACACATATATATAATGCTCCTAATAATAAGTATAAATAGGGGTATTATAGGAAAAATTGACAAAATTTAAAACTTGCTCTTATAATTAGGACCAAAACCAACTCCAAAATTTGCTCCTATAATTAGGGACGGAGGGAGTATTATATTAATTGGACAGATGTGATTTAAAGATTATGAGAGATAATAAGTGTAATACCCGGATAATTATTTATCTTAAATATTATATTGTGATAAATAATACCTATTCTAAATAGGTGAATATGTGGTCTCAAATTTTGTAGTGTATTTACTTTGTTTCTAGGGCAATTTCTCTTGAAATTAGAATAAACAAAGTGCCAAAATCCCTAAATACATTTATGGATCATAAAATACCCTAAGATCAAGTATGATTTTAATTATGTCTTAAGAGGCAATTAAATACCTATTAAAAATAGGAAAGTATGTTGTCTCTAATTTTGGTAATTTATTAATTTATTTCCTTGGAATTTAAAGAAGCAAAAATCCAATATTATTTTGGGGACCATAAGTTGCCCTATAATTTTTTAAAATAATGCATGGTGCATAAATTACCAATGTCAGCACAATAGTTGTGAGAAAACAATCATTCTAATTTAAGAAAATTGTCAATAATTAGTAGATAAATAAATCTCCATTTATTAGAGATTAATCAACATGTTTCAAAGGCATAATTAGGGATGTGTGACCCAAATTAAAGACTAATGGCCAAGATTAGCATAAAGATATTGCTAATTAATTAGGAATGAATAAGAAAATGAATAAGATTAAATACATGAAATCCCTAAAGCCTAATTGATCAACAAAGGATTACTAAGCATAGGATTAAGACACTAAACAATATTAATAATCAACTTTGACAAGTCAAACATAAAGCAATGGTTAGGATTGAATCTCATAAAGCAAGATCCAAGGGCTTACAATAATTCTAACATTTAAAAAGTCTAAATCCATGTTATTACCCAAAGAGCCAATGGGAGAATTTCTTGCTAATTAAATATAAGATAATTAAACATAATATAAGTTAATTAAAAAGCAAAGTTGAAAAGTCAAAAAAAGGGGGGAGGGGGCAGCCGAATGTGTGTGTGTGAGAGAGTGTATGTGTGAGTGTGTGTATGTGCAAGTGGGAGGAAAGAGAAAGAAAAGAAAATAAGATATTTGTTGAAAAGCAAATAGGATAAATGAGAACCGATAGAAATTAAATTGTATCTTGAAATACGCGAACTAAGTATCTAACATCAGGACTTATTATAAACAAGTGTATTATTATTATCCCAAAGTGGGTTATCTTCGAAGTCATTTCCGTAACCGTCGGGTTTAATCCTAAAATGACTAAAAGGCTAGTAAAGACCTCTAATTGGACCATAATCTTTGTTATTCCAAATACTTTTCAAGATGCTACATAAACTTTAAAGTTTACCTCTAAAAGTATTTGAGATTTATAAGCATATGCGATTAGAACACAAAGCAGGGGAATTAATCAGTAGAAGAAAATCCCTAAAGGATAAGGTGAGGTCATCAGTGGAAGAGGATAGGGAAGAGAGAGAGTGTGTGAGAGGGACGGTTTTGAGGATGGAGGGTGAGGATTGAAGATGCAAAGAAGCCCTAGATCCAATGGCCTATAATGAAGTAGAGAAAGTTAGAAAGAATTACCAACATGCCACAATTTTCTTCTATAAATAGCCCTCCATTCCATTTGAGTTTTTCACACCAAATTGCCTTGAGCAATTCGAAAGTTTAGAGAGACGAGAGAAGGTGGAGCTCTGGAGAAGGAGTAGCAAGGTTCTGGGTAAGTTCTTCGGTCCTTAGTTTTAAGTTCTAGTCTTTTGTTTAGTAGTTTTAGTAGAATTGTTAGTTAGATCTAGGAAGTAGGAAATGAAATTCCTATTCTTGTTTTTATCCCTCATTGCATTGAAAGATGCCTGACGAGGTAAAAACATGGTAGGGATTGAGTTTCTGAAAGTTGGGAGTCAGAGTAGTGAAGCTCTGGCAAAATTTTATCGGGTAGCGATTTTCTGAAATCAGGGGTAAAATAGTCATTTATGACTAAAATATCTGTTAGGATATTGTTTATTAATAAATACGATATTATCCTTATAGGATATCTGTGATCACGTACCGACCGGCAAACGTACCGTATTTCGTCAACGAAGGTACGGACGCGTACTGTAACCTTAACTCTTATGCTTGTTGTATGTTTATATATGATAGTTGTATTCATAGACTAAGACTCTGTCTTAGATGTTTTCATTATACATCCAGCTATATACGGTTTATGGTTATGTAATACTGTCAAGTTTTCCTAGCGCTGAGGACACGAGTGTACATCGTGGCACTGGAGTAGAGTGCAGACAGTGAATAACATGCATGAGCGTTGACTATGTATGGTTATTGTTTTACATATGTGATTATGTACTGCTGTGATGCCATGAAAAAACTGTCGTTCATATATATTGTCTACATAAGCATGAGGTTAACCGTTACCTGAGGTCCGGTGGGTATTGGACCTCAGCTCTTACCTTAGTTCAAGATCCAGGGAATACAGGATCGATGACAAGGGTAAGGAGCTAGCATGATAACCAGATGAAGACGTCATTGTTTTGATATGTTTTGATATGTACTTTATTGTATTAAAACACTCGGATGAATGTATGGCCGTATGAACTGCCAGATACACTGTTATCTATGTTATTCAGTTACTCTTTATTATGAAAAAATTTTCCGTCGCTCAACTCTGATCAAAACGCTATGAAAACGTTTACGAAAACGGGGTGTTACATTTTTGGTATCAGAACGTTTTACCTGGCATCAGAACATTTTACCTGGCATGACTCTAACTAAGTTATAAACAAACCATTGGTGCCGAAGGCAGGGCTAGTCTATGTGGGTAAGTCAATCAGTCGCCGTGAACTCGGTGAGACTCCTATGATAGACACCTACCTGGCCAATAGGTTTGAGTAACGGAATTAGGCTCTACGCCCGTATTTTGAAAAATGAGTACTGATATAACTCTGGTGTTGTGTTCTAGAGATGGACAGGAACGATGTTCCTTTCGGCCAAAGAATACGTACCGCGCGTATGTCTGTGGTTTCCGAGTTAGTAGGGTTAAGACTGAACCCAGAGCCGGTGTATCCACCGCCTGTACCTATGCCGATACCAGTCCCTGATAACCCTGATAATCCTGATAATTCACATCACTCATCGGTAGGCGACAACTTCGACCACCCGGAGATCAGAGATCTTGATATCAACTTAGACGTAGACTCTGATAATTCTAATAATCTCCAGTTTGTCCTGGACAGTTATACCATCCTGACCCAGAGCTTATATGTGGAGCTGGGCCATGCCGGACTAAACTCTAAGACCGACAAAGATAAATACATGCGGTATTTGACCCATGCTGAGAACTTCTATCAGAGTAACCGTTACATATTTCCGTACCCTTCTGGAGATTGGATCAGATCCACTCTTCATCATTTTCCCTGTACTTGTTTTTAGGTGGAAAGAACCAACGAAATCCTAAACGAGGGAGATATTGAGGATGTTTGTTCATGTCTCTCGCATCTCAAACTCCTAGTATACCTGAATTGTTAGTTCTCTATTGGTTTTGATGATAACGGACAATTGTAAACACAGTTAAAGTTTGTCTTTGTAAGTTGAAAAACTTACTGTCTAAGGGAAACTCGAGTTTCAGTTTGGAAACTCGAGTTTTGGCTTGACAGAGAAGAGCTCAAATTTTTATAAAGAAAGGCAAACTCGAGTTAAGATTTGAAAACTCGAGTTTTGGCCATACAGAGAGCTTCTGAGTTTTTCACAGACAAAGAAAACTCGAGTTTTGACAAGACAGAGAACAACCAAGTTTTTCAAAGAAACCAAAACTCCAGTTTCCATTTGGAAACTCGAGTTTAGGCTAAACAGAGAGTTCTCTAAGTTTCCAACGTTTTATGGAAACTCGAGTTTGCATCATTAGAGAAGAATGCTCGTCTCTAACCTTGTGAAAACTTCATGCTTCAATTCGACAAAGTCTTTCAAGGTTTTCTCTTAAGAGAGAAAACTCGAGTTTTGTTTTGGAAACTCGAGTTTCGAGCTTACAGAGAAGTTTCCATAGTTTTCAAAGAATATGAAAACTCGAATTAAAATATGGAAACTCGAGTTTTGGCCAGGCAGAGAAGCTCTGCTAAATTTGAACATTTGAAAACTCGAGTTATGATTTGGAAACTATGATTTTTGACTAAAACATGATTTCTCATTAAAAGTCCAAAACTCGAGTTAGTCACTTAATGACTCGAGTTTTGCATTATTCACAAAATATGTCCAAATGCAAAATCGCGATGTTTTTCTCTGAAAAGAGAAAACTCGAGTTTTGATTTAAAACTCGAGTTTTGGTCTTTTACTGAAAGTTCACTGAAACATGAAAACTCGAGTTTCGAAGAAATGACTCGAGTTTCCATCGCAGAATTTGAATTTCGAACTAAATGAATTTGCGAAATGTTTGTGTTTAATCTCTATACTCTATATCATCACTCATTACTATTCCTAACTATGTTTAATCAGTTTGTTAGTGAGTTTTAGATGATTTAGACAGGATTAATTAGAGATTAAGCAAAAACCATAAAGCATGTCAGCACATTAAGTGACCATTATAAATCCTCATATAACCGTTGGAGACATTAGAGGATGATTAGTGAAGGTTTTGGTCTTCTTCTCTCTCTACTCTTTGGTTAATCCAGCTTTGCAGAAGATCAGAGTTGACTTCCTGACTTTTAATCCGTTGGAAGGACAGTTTCTGAATGTGGAAGGCAAACATTAACTTCTACAAAACGTGTGGAGAACATGTAGTCAGAGGAAGGGGAAAACGAGAGAAAAAAAGAAAGAGATAGGAAGGGAAGGGAGGAGAAGAAGAGAAAAAAAGAAAAAGAGAATAAATAAATAATGGAAATTATTATTAAATAAAAAAAAGAAAAAAAAAAAAAATAGTAATAAAATAAAAAAAGGATAAAAAATTAAAAAAAAAAAAAAAAAAAGAAAAAAAAAAAAAAATATTAAATTAAAAAAAAAATAATAAAAATAAAAAAAAAAAATAAAAAAAAAAAATAAAAAAAAAAAAAAAAAAAAAAAAAAAAAAAAAATAAAAAAATAAAATAAAATAAAAAAATTAAAAATAATAAAAAAATAAATAAATTTAATAAATAAAAAATATAAAAAATAAATAAAAATAAAATAATTATATTTATTAGAAAAAATTTAAAAAAAAAAAAGGAAAAAAAAAAAAAAAAAAAAATAAAAAGAAAAAAAAAAAAAAAAAAAAAAAAATAAATATGGAGGGAAATTAAAAAAAGAAATGAGAAAAAAAAAAAGGGAAGAATAAAAAAGAAGTGAAAAAAAAGAGAAAAAAAAAAGAAAAGAAAAAATAAATTAAAAAAAGAATATAAAAAAAAAAAAATAAGAAAAAATAATTTTAAAATAAAAAATTGAAAAAAAAAAAAAAGAAGAAAAAAAAAAAAAAAAAAAAAGAAAAAAAAAAAAAAAAAAAAAAAAAAATAAAAAAAAAAAAAAAATGAAAGAATAAAAAATGTTAATGAAATTATAAAATTTAAAAAAATAAAATAATATTTTTTTTTTTTTTTTTTTTTTTTTTTTTTAAAAAAATATATAAAAAAAAAAAATTATAAAAAATAAGAATAAAAAAAAAAAAAAAAAAAAAATTTTTAAAAAATTATAAAGAAATAGTTTTTAAAATATGAAAAATGATTTGTTTTTGTATAATAATATTTAATAAAAAAAAAATATTAAAAAAAATAAAAAAAAGAAAAAAAGTTTTTTTTTTTTTTTTTTTGTTTTTTTTTTTTTTTGGTTTTTGGGGCGGTTTGAGAAAGCTGTGGAAGTAATAGTAACGTTGTATGGTATGTGTAAGTGTCGTTACCTATATACGTTAGTTTTCTAGGAAACCCTACGATGTAAGAAACTTGATGAAATAAAAGGGTTTGTAGTGTAAATACTTGTGTGATATACTAATTGTTGTTTTCACTATATACATCTAACGTTTTCCATACTAAAGGAAAAAGAACAAGTTATGGCAAATTTAAGAGGAGCCGAAGCTCCCAGAGGCCGAGTGTAATACCCGGATTTTATTATCTAAAATATTATGAATAAAATAGATATTTCTGATAAGTGAAATTAATGTCTCCAGACTTGTGTAAATTTAGCCTATTATTCTAAGTTAAATTTTGTAGGAAATCAGGGAATTTAAGGGCCAAAGTGCCAAAATGACAAAATGCCCCTAAGGGACATGAATAACTTAGAAAAAATTATGAAAAATCCTAAAAGGCAGTAAAATGACCAAGTGAATTAGGAGAATATATTATCTCTAATTATGGTAATTTATTAAATTGTGAACTTGGAGAAATTGTATAAGAATGTTCAAAAAGTAATACCCTTGTAAATTATAGAATAATGCAAGAGACATGGAAATTCTAATGTTAATGCAAGAGTTTGAAGGTAATAAGGTGTTCTAAGTAAGAAAATTATCAACTTGTGATAATCTAGTAATTAAGTAATATTGAGCTAATTACTTAAGCATAAGCAAAGGAAATTCACAAGTAATTATGTAAAACCCTAAAATTAGTGGTTTTTGTTTGAAAATTAGTAAAAACATGTTTACTAATTAATTGGAAATTTTGGAGAAAAATAGTTGAGTTTAGGTATTTTTAAGCCTAAATACAAGAATGGACCAATTAGGGATTTTTGTGGAATTTTTTTTTGGGAAATTAAATAAGTAAATGATTAAATAATTAATTAAATAAAAAATAAATATTTATTAAAAATAAAAGAGGGCCAGCCGAAATTGGGCCAAGAAAAAGGAAAAAAAATGAAAATGAAATGAAAAATAATTCTTGCAACTTGCAAATATTTTAATAATATAATTAATTAAAGTAAAAATGATGAATAGTAATTTAATAATTAGGAAACGGATCCTATCTAGAGATCTAGGAATGGGATTTCCAAAGTTAATTCCGAGGCCGTTTGTGCATTTTCCTAATAAAACAAAATAGGGAAAAATGTAGATAGGCACATTTTTGGATATGAAGAAAATAAATTCTAACTCAACATCTAGGAATGAGTTTGAATTTATCTGGACATATTTGGAATCAGTGAATTTTTCTGAAGAAGTTGGTGATTTCAGAAATGCATTCTGAAATCGGACGCGTTCGGACACGTTTTTCGAGAAAGACTTCAAGCTGAATTGTTGGAACCACGTAATAGACCGAAATCTAAGTTAAATTAGATATTATTGATGAGGAAGAGATTATCTTCAAAGTTGTGGATTCAGAATTTTGAGATTTTCCGAGATTACGCGAAACGGGGACCGATCGGGGAAAATCTAGTGGACCGGGCATAAAGCAAACAATTTTGAAATTCCCTTTATGTCCTTCCAAAATCCTATAAATACCCCCTCCTTCACAATTCTTCACACCATTTCTTCTTCCTTGGCCGAAATCTAGAGGGAGAAAGTAGAGAGAGAAGCTCGGGAAAAGTTCTGCGCGAAGTCTTCAACGGGTAAGTCCTTCGGTCTTTAGCTTTTAGTTCGGTAGTTAGTAGAATTGTTAGATAGATTTAGTAAGTAGGGAGTGAGATTCCTACTATTGTTTTAGGCCTCATTGCATTGAAAGATGCCTAAAGAGGTAAAACTTGGTAGGGATTGAGTCCCAGAAAATTGGTAGTTAAAGTAGCGTAGTCTTTGGCGAAATTTCCGCCAATTAGGGGTAGAAGGGCAAAATGGTAATTTTTACCTAAAATGCCGTATTTAGTATCAAATCACTAATAAAAGTGATATTACTCTTATAGGACGTCAGAAATCCTAATTTGCTGTCGTTACGCTGTCCAACGTGCCGCTGTCGGACAAACCGCTGTTTTCCGTCAGGAAGTACAGTTTCCGCCAGAAACATCTACATAAATCAACGAAGGTACGGACGCGTACTGTAACACTAATCTTGTACTTCTTAAATGCATATATGTCAAAGATACGTTCGTAGACCGTTATACGCATGCTTTAAACGGGTTATGTCTTAGTAACGCCGTTATGTTTTCCTAGCGGCGAGGACACGAGTGAGTATCGTGGCACCGGTGAATAGTGCAGGCCGTTGTTGTTATTGTTTACCCTATGGGGCTTTACATATTGCTCTGTGCTTATGTTCTGTCGGCATACTGATCATGCATCTGCTATATGCTTATGTAGTGATATACTGTTGTATTAGCTCTAGAATATCTGTTGTTATATACTGTATTGTTTGGGTATGAGGTTAACCGTTACCTGAGATTCAATGTGGTAAATTGAATCTCGGCCATAGCTTCAGGGTCCGGAGGACCGCGAATCGAAGACCGAGACAAGCAGCAGGTGTAGACTTGCGGACGAAGTCACCTTTATCTTTATCGCCTTATGTATTACCTTACCGTTCTCTGTTTTCTTTCTGTTGTTTACTTTCTGAATCTTAGGATTACTGTAATCAATACAATGTTACACAATGGTTAATATTTTGGCTACGAACCAATTACTCTTTCGCTCTATTGCTCTACTCTGATTTTAAAAAAAAAAATTCCGCGTTTCAAAATGGGATGTTACATTTTTGGTATCAGAGAAAATCTTTCTGGCAAGTATTTAACTATGTTACCACGGACAGTTTGGTGCCGAAGGCAAGGCTAGTCTACGTGGGTGTGCCAATCAGTCACCGTATAAGTCGGTGAGGCCCCCATGGTAGACACTTACCTGGCCATTCTGTTCAGATAACAGAATTAGGTTCTTAAGCCTTTTAACTTTGAGCATTTTTTTAAAATGAGTATTGATTGGACCATTGAATTGATTGGACCATTGATGTAATGTGTAGAGATGGACAGGGGTGAAGTCCCGTTCACGCAGTATTACGGCCAATGGTATCGCGCTGCACGCAGAACCGTAGTTTCACCATCTGCACCGGAACCCGAACCACCAACGAGTCCACAAGACCCTGCCCTAGAGTTCTATAATAATCTCCTAGTTGATCCCAATTTCTCTATGGAGCAACTGGATGAACCGAAGCTTGAACCAGAGCCTGAAGATCACTCTGAGCAATTCCCTGGGGATCCAAACCATGAATATACTGACCCCACAATTCCCAGTCACTACTACAGTGAATCTGAACCCTTTTATCACCCTGCCACAGGGAACTCCGATTCTGAATCTCTTGGTCATGACCTAAACGACCTAGAGATAGAAAACCAATCCGAACAAGGAAGCCCTACCGGCTCTACCGGCTCTTCTGTTGGAGACAACTTTGACTATCCTGATATCCAACTCCTTGATGATGAGGTAGCCGAACCTGAAGACTACCATTATATCCTAAACGGTAATACACCATTAATCATTCGATTAGAGCACTATCTTGTTGAAGCTGAGAACCACACCGAAACCATTCAAGGCAAATACCTTGTGTTCCTAAGCCTGATCAAAAGTTATCAAGCCGTTTGTAATCAACATTCACCCGCGGATTGGATTCGGTCCACTCTGTATTTCTTTCCCCGTACCCGCTTTTGGGTAAGACTTATCAACGAGTTGTTAGACGACGGACCCATTCTAGGTGTCAGTATTCACATTCGTTACCTGAAGAGTATGGTTCGTTTGTACATATAAAGGGAAAGCATCAGTACAAGGAAGCTGTGGATTGTAGAAACTAGGAAGTTTAGTTTATATCTCCAAATTCTTTGGGAGATTGTAAAATACGTTTGAATTAAGAGATTGTACAGTATGGCTTGTATTAGGATTAGATCGACTGATATGTACAAATCTTATGAAATGAATATATGTGAATATATGTTTGGTGTACAAATTGTTGTGTCACTACTAATCTGCTATAATCATTTAAAGGAAAAAGAATAAAACATGGCCATCATAAGAGGTGCTGGTGCACCGAGAGGCCGAGGCCAAGGTAGAAGAGGAGGCAGACAGCCTCAGGTTGAACGGAACCAAGTACCAAATCAACCAGGCCATGACGAGATGGAGGAAATGCGAAGAACCCTACAAGAACAAAGGGCTCTGATTGATGCCCTCTTGGCAAGACAAAACCAACAGGACTAGGAGGCACAAAGACAATTGGAAGCACGTCAACACGAGGACGAACGGGAAAATGAAGAAAATGACAACAATGACGAAGAAGAAGAGTATGATGATAATGAAAATGATGAACGTGATGAAGAGCCTGAGGGGTCTGAGAGATCCCAATCACCACCCAGGCTCGACCAAAGGGAGAGAACCACCGAGAGCTGGGTCAACTAGTTCTGCAAACTGAAGCCACCCGGTTTCCGGGGAAAGAATGAATTGGCTGAGGATTGGCTGCTCGGTCTGGAAAAGATTTTGAAGTTATCGAGTGCCGGGAAGTCGGAAGGCACTGCTGGCTATCTACAAGTTAGAGGGTGATGCCCACAGATGGTGGAAGAGCGTTTCCACAACCCCGCCAAGCCACATTACGTGGGAGATGTTCTGGAGCAATTCAACGAACAATATTTTCCTCCCTCAATACAGGTGATTAAGGAGGAGGAGTTTCGCGAGATCCGGCAAGGAAACGAAGAATCATTCGACGATTACTTCGCACGTTTCACCAACTTTGTCCGATACTCTTCGTATCGAAGAGCAATGTGAACGAAAGTTTGGAAGGCGAACGGATTGGTGAACGGACCGAGGTACGACATAAGAGCGAGGCTGGTATCTCACCAATTCTCCAAGATGGCCCAAGCCGTAGGATCCTGCGGCGACGGGCGCAACTTGAAGGAACTGCACAAATCCCGAGGCCAGGAAGGCAACAATGCTGGTCGCGGTGGATCAAACCACAGAGGTTCTGCACAGAAGAGGAAAGCGCCTTGGAGCGACAACCGAGGCGGGAACAAGAGACCCTACCAACAGTACAGTCTCAGACAGCAGGGATCCCAGACGTGTTCAAAATGTAAGAAGTATCATCCAGGAGCCAACTGTGTTGGGAAACAAGTCTGCTTCAGGTGCCAGAAGCCGGGACACATTAGTCGGGATTGCCCCGAGAAGGTTGCAGAGGCGAGACCTCAGAGCGCTGGCCAGATCTTTGCGTTGACTAACACAGAGGCCAGAAAATCTCCGGAGATGGTCCAAGGTACCATCTATCTCAATGGGAATCTATTACAAGCATTGTATGATTCGGGTGCTAGTCATTCGTTTATTTCATATGATTGTGCAAGTCGTTTAGGATTGCATGCCATAGATTACCATTTGATCTTGTAGTATCTACACCGTTGGGTGTAAAATCTTTAACTTCGATGCATGTATGAATTATACGCTAACGTGGATGGACGAGTTTCTAAAGTGGATCTTATCCGTCTACCTCTTCACGGCATCGACGTCATATTCGGTCTAAGCGGTTAACGGCCAACGGTGCGATGATCGGCGTGGCAAGAAGGAAATATCATTTTCCGAGATAAGGTTGAAGTGAGCACGAACTTTCTCTCCGCTACGAAGAGCGATCGGTGCGTGAAGCGGGATGCCATGCCTACATGGTATTCTTTTCCGTCAAAGCGGCGACCTTTCACTCCGGGATATCCTGTGGTGAACAATTTTCTGATGTATTTCGGAGGATCTCATTGAGTTACCTCCTATCAGAAGTGGAGTTCAACATTGATCGATGCACAGTACCGGATCAATATCAAAGCGCCGTATCGTATGGCTCCTAACGAGATGCGGGAGTTGAAGAAGCGGTGGAAGAGCTTTTGAAGAAGGGGTTCATTCGACCTAGCGTATCCCAGTGGGAGCCCCAGTACTTTTGTAAAGAAGAAAGATGGAAGCTTCGACTGCATCGATTCAGCGAACTCAACAAAGTGATTGTCAAAAACAAGTACCCACTTCCCGGATTGATGATCTTTTGGATCAATTATCCGGTTCCCTTGTCTTTTCAAAAATTGACTTGCGTTCGGGATACCATCGGTTGCGAGTTAAAGATGGTGATGTTCCCAAGACAGCTTTCAGAACCAGATATGGGCATTATGAATTCCTTGTGATGCCTTTTGGATTGACAAATGCACCTGCGGTATTCATGGATTACATGAACCGTATCTTCCGACAACACCTAGACCAATTTGTGGTGGTGTTCATCGATGACATTCTTATTTATTCTAAGAGCAAAGAAGAGCACGAAGAACATCTGCGAAAGGTGTTAAACATACTCAGGGAGAAGCAACTCTATGCTAAGCTGAGCAAATGTGAATTTTGGCTGCCGGAGGTGAAATTTCTGGGCCATGTTATATCTAGCGGCGGAGTTGCAGTTGATCCAAGCAAGGTGGATGCAGTTACGAGCTGGAAACGGCCGAAGACGTGCGACGGAGATCCGTAGTTTCCTTGGTCGGCGGGATACTACCGCGATTCATACGAGATTTCTCGCGTCTTGCCCTACCATTGACAAAGCTTACGAGGAAGAATCAACCCTATGTATGGGGAGATGATTGTGAGGAGAGCTTTCAGAAACTGAGGGAGAGCTTGACCACATCACCAGTTTTAATTATCCCCGATCCTGATGAGACCTATGTTGTCTGATGATGCCGGTGGGCGAGGATTGGGATGTGTCCTAATGCGGCGGGCGAGTGGTGGCTTATGCCTCTCGTCGATTGAAGCCTCACGAGTTAAACTATCCTACACACGATTTAGAGCTGGCGGCTATCGTGTTTGCTTTGAAGATATGGAGGCATTACCTGTACGGTGTAACCGTAGAAGTGTACTGTGACCACAAAAGTTTGAAATACTTGTTCGATCAACGAGAACTCAACATGAGACAACGTCGTTGGATGGAGCTTATTAAAGACTACACCCTGGAGATCAAGTATCATCGGGTAAAGCAAACGTCGTTGCGATGCTCTTAGTAGAAAGACGGTGCGGGTGGCATACATGATGATACAAGAGCGGCTATTTGGAAGATTTCGGAGATGCGAATCTATCCAATCAAATCGCATGGGTGCGCACGCACCAGCTGATGCCTATCTTGCTACTCTTCTTGCAAGTCATGGGGAGTATGATCTGAGAGACGAAGTTGAGAAAGCTCAGAAGCAAGATGATTGGGCAAAAGAGATACGTGAGAAGATCACTCGAAGTGAGACCCAAGACCATGACCTATCACTTAGTGGTTTGGTCAGGTATAAACAGTGAGTCTACATACCGCCAGTTGATGAATTGAGGCGAACGATAATGGATGAGGCTCATAAGAGTAAGTATACTCTACATCCAGGCATGGTCAAGATGTACCAGAGTATGAAGTCCGAACTTTGGTGGCCCGGAATGAAGAAAGATGTAGCCGAGTACGTGGCCAAATGCTTGACCTGTCAGAAAGTGAAGATTGAACACCGTCGACCCCCTAGTCTTTTGCAAGGACTAGAGCTGCCAGAATGGAAATGGGAGAACATAACCATGGATTTTGTGGTGGGTCTGCCCAAAATCAGAAATCATGATACGATTTGGGTAGTTGTTGACAGTTAACCAAGTCGGCACACTTTATTCCCATTAGTATCCACTATTCTCAGGAGCGATTGGCGGAGATTTATATCAAAGAGATAGTGAGATTACATGGTGTCCCTAAGAGCATTGTCTCGATCGGGATACGCGGTTCAAATCCCGTTTCGGCAAGCGTTACATGAAGGTATGGGTACCAAGCTGAAGTTCGGTTCGGCTTATCACCCACAAACCGACGGTCAATGCGAGAGAACCATACGGACGCTAGAGGATATCTTTGCGAGCATGTGCCACAGATTTCAAAGGAAGTTGGGATCAACATCTTTCGCTAGCGAGTTTGCATATAACAACGGTTATCATGCTAGTATACAAATGGCCCCGTTCGAGGCATTGTACGGGCGGAAGTGTCAATCACCATTATCTTTGGACAGATTCGTCAGAAAGACAACTACTTGGGCCGGAAATGCTTGAGCGGACCTCAGAGCGGATCGCGTTAATCAAGAAGAGACTCCTTGCGGCACAT